>VZTV01088769.1:0-15067 GCA_013400875.1 Anhinga rufa | reverse complement strand
GGTTTCCCTGGAGGGGTGCTCGACGACNACACAGGTTTCCCTGGAGGGGTGCTCGACGACCCACTGTAGCCATACACACCCTTGAGGTGGTTGGTCTTCTGATTGTAATCTCGTGAGGCAGCTAAGGCACCTTTGTCACTGCTCTGGTTGGCCTGGCTTATTACCCCATTGGATGTGATGGCATTAGCATTGCCACTTTGTCCCCTGCCCCGAGTCCTTCAGTTTAAAGCCTGCCTTACCAAGTTGGCCAGCCTGCTGCCAAAGATTCTTTTGCCCCTTCTAGACAGGAAGATTCCATCCTTCCCTATCAGGCTATGGTTGCTGGGGAATGACCCATTGTCATAAAAAACAAAACCCTCGTGATGGCACCAGCCACATAGCCAAGAGTTGATTTGCATTATTCGTCTGTTATTGGCTGGTAAAATGGAGGAGAAGGTGACTTGGGTACCAATATTTTTCACTTGCTCCCTCAGGGCTTTATAGTCTTCCTTGGTTCTGCCCAGGCTCTGGCTTATAACATCCGAGCAACGTCTCAGATCTCAGCTCCTGGAAGGGAGCAAACCTCTTGTGAATCCCTGTCAAGTCAGCAGATGGGCACCCCAGTGCCTTTTAACTGAGTTACCCACTACGAGCACTCGTCGCTTCTTTTTACAATATCCCCTCTGTGCTGCTGGTACAGTTGCACCTTGCAGACCTTTCTCATGAGTGTCTACACCTGTTAAAGCATCATACCTGTTGTTGGTAGTGATGCTGGAGGGTGGAGACTGACGTGGAGCCCTGCTTTTGCAGGTCACCAGGGTCCAAGGTGCCTTGTTCTTAGTGGCGTCTGCTACAGAAACGTGGTTCTGAAACCACCTATCTCCGCCTCAGCTCCACTAATACTGTGCAGCCTTTTAACTGTTCCCTGCAACTTGGCCACCTGACGCAACAGATCATCAAGCCATGCACACCTTGTGCAGGTACTTACCTTTACACCAGGAGAAGGGTCTGGGCACTCACTGCCACCTACCACCTGTGCTGAAGCCTCCTTCCTTATCGGCTCCATCTGGGTGGATGCATCAGTCATCTCTCGTACTTTCTCCATAGCAACATTGGTTTTAGCTCTGAGGCGAGTGCCCACCACTTTGGCAGAGACCTAGAGCACTTCCCTGGGCTGTGGACCTATGACAGGGTGCAGCACCCTTCCTATGTGACCTGTTGTGCAAAATGCCATGCCATGGCCCTGTTTGCCCACCCTGTCGGCAGTGCCTCATGTCACTTGCACTCCCCAGGGCAGTTTAAACCTCCCACAGTTGCTCCTGGCATCACCAAAGCCGCATCAGCCTGGCTCATGAGAGCTGCTGGGGCCTGGCAAGCCACTCTGCTCTTCCTCAGGCTTCCCTAGCTCTGGGAACCAACTTGTCCACCCCAGTCTAGCACCCAGCTGCAGAACTTACCATTGCCGCTCCTTCATTCCCTGTGGCTATGCATCAATGTGATGTGCATCATTTCAGTATCACAGGAGGGTGACACTGATTGCTTGCTTTCTTAACTCAGGCATATGACTTTCCAAATGTTCATGAAAATTCCCTAAGTCACTCAGCAAATTCATCCTCCATTAAACTCATAATCGAGATGTTGTCCAAGTACGGCATGATGAATGAAATTATGGAAAGCAGAATTACAATGAAGGGTTGAAAATTTCCGCTTTTGGAAAGTTCAAATAAGAGCTTGGAAGCAATACAGAGGCCTGAGGCAGGAGGAACTCTACATGCAGGACCAGGCCTACTCCCCTATAATGTAACATCTTCCATGAGCTAACATACATCCTCCAGCAAAGGCATCTTTTACCTTCCTCTGGTGTGTCTGGTCCTGGCCAGTCTCAAAAACAAGCACTTATTTTGAACCACCTGAGTAATTCTTACTATTCATCTAAGAAATTATAAAAAAATGATGTCTATTACTGCACTAGAAAACAAGCCCTACCTCTGTACAAGTTCCAGCCTGATCCCTCAGCCTACCTCTGCTCTTCTTTCCTCACATGCTCTGCTTCTCTGAGGACCTTTTTCCCATAATCCAGGGGAGCTGACCTGAAATTTTTAGGAAGGAAGACTTCTTCTGCAACAGGTTCCAAGTACACTTCTTACTTAATTCAAACTTAAATTTATCTCATATTTCAAAATCTGAATGCACCTGGTTGTAGAACATTTATACGGACAATGTAAGATAGACTGAGTGTTGCAATGAACTGTGCTTCCCATATTATTTGTGGCAAAGTATTTTTACTGGAAATTTCAAAACATGTCTGGTAGGACATCACTTGGCTGATGTATCTGCTGAACTGAAATAAAATACTGTGTTTTTACTAATAGCTGTGAAAATTCTTATTAAGTAGAAGAAAAATCTTTTCTCTCTTTTTTCCCCCCAAGGAAACAAAGTATTATGTCAGAATTTAAAGGAATTTGGGAACTAAAACTGCAGAAGGATACTGGGTGGGATTTATGAAAACACCTAAGCAAGAAATAAACCTTTGCTCCCCTTGAAATTAATTCCTTGCTGGTGCAGTGGTACAGCTGCATACATTTTATACAATTTGTACAATGTTATCTTTCTTCTCAAATATTAAAAACCTGTTATGCTGTTTGGAATGCTCACTCAGGGGTATGTCATTTTAGCTTTTTATCAAGCTGTAATGTGTATATTTGTTAGTATACATTTTAAAACAAGCAAGCATTCCTCATTCACCTGGCATTAGATAGAGATGCAGAATTTTTAGCTCTCCCTCCTAAGCAGAGCAATCTCAGAGGGCCGCCACTGTTGAGTTGCTGGATGACTTGGATCAGGGTGAGATGTACTGGCAGCATTCTCTGCTCCAAATTGTCATGTCTTGCAAGCAGCAAAGAGAGGAGGAGCTGAGAAGAGCAGCAATACCTGTGTGCAAGGCTGGATGAGGGGTTCAGAGCTGAAACAAAAAGACTTCTAGTGAAACTTGTCTGCTTGCATCCTCAAAAGCCAGAGGTGCCAGGACTTTGCAAGAAGACTAACAAGCCAGGTCAGGACTGACCAGCCTGCTTTTAACAATGGGAGACACAAATTCCTTTAGCAGTTCATGTTGAGGAAGACTCAGTATGCCCGATCAGTATGCCTCAATCGTAGGTCAATACTCCACATGTGCGTGCTTACTCTTACTGATACACCCTCACCCTGGTGTTATGTGTCCCAGGAACACTGACACTGGCAAATCACCAGCAATCACCAACTTAGAGAGAAAAATTGGTGAAGGGAAGTGACCGTGATCTGCAGGAGACACAGGGTCAGAGCCCCTGAGAAACCTGTTGCATGCCTGTTGTGCCAGGCTCTGCCCTCCTCACTCTCCAGGACCCTTGTGCTGTTTTCTCACAACGATCAACAGGGTAGATCTTGCTAAGACAGGGGAGGGTGGGTTTGGATGCCCCTGGGTAGGGCAGGCCAAGGGGACAGCTTGCCTGGATAATGGAAAACCCCTCCAAAATTAATTAAATGCATAACATACGTAGAAAATGGGAAGATGCCATAAAATGAAAGCAAAGGGTAGCAGGGTAGGTGGAGCTGAGCGCTGGAGGATCTGAACACACCTGGTATGTTGTATGAAGATCACCAGGGTCTTCGAAGTCCTAATGTTAAAACCAGGTATTTCTGTCTATAAAGGTGTGTCCAGGTTAAGCAGAAGCTGGGGTGGCAGGAGCCCTGGCAGTGAATCCCACACCAGGTTTTGCAGAGAGGCTGTCCAGATGGCCATCCAGAGCCCTCCTCACCCGTCTGTGCCCAGCTGAATCTTCTTCCTCCAAAAAATATTGCCTTTTCCAATGACCACCCCCAGCTACAAACCCTCCTCTGCAGAGCAGATATGGGCCTTGGTGGAGGTCCCGTTGATCCTTGGTGCTTGGGAGTGCTCATGGGGTATGCTATGTGTCCAAGGCATGGAGTAGCACTGAGGGTAATGCAGGAGGCAGAGGTTCAGAAGGGACCATCAGCCTGGTTCTGTGTGCATCCCCCAAACACAGGCTCTCGCCCCAGGCACTGAGATTTCATAATTACTGCTTTTTCAGGCAATTTTTAATTGACCTTCAGCTCTGTGAACATGACCTGCAGGTAATACTCCGTCAGCAGTTACCTGCATCACTGGTGTGCACCTGTGCCAATGGGGACGGCTGTTCCTGCATGGCTGCGGTGAGCATGGTTCTTGCTCATTTCCCACAGCATCGATGTCAGGGAGCCTGGTGTGGTTCGAATAACTGTGATTACAGCCTTACATTTTCAGTGATTCAATTAACAGCCTGATTAGTAAGATACTATTCCATTTTATAATTAGATTAATGAGAGCATTCATTCAGAAGTTGTTATCTCACTTAATAATGACCTTACTGATTATTCTATCTCCTTTAACAGAGTGACTGATTTTGATTAAAATAAATATAGCTCACAGCACCTGGAAGTTCGTTCTTCTGTTTAGAAGGTATCTGATAGAAAGAGATTCCCTTTTAAGAATTTCTTGAGAGTGATTAAATATTTTGGTCCTCCCAAGGCTGAATTTTCATGTTTTTAAAGATGACATTTTTGAAATATTTGATGATAAAATATTTATTAAAACCTGTATTTATATTTTCAATACATCTGTTTCTACTTTGACTGTTTGAACATAATTTTAGCAGAAATATATATTTGCATGCTGAGCTGATTTAAAAAACCACCCACAAATGCTTATACACACACACACACGTTTGCACACACACATAGACAACATACCATTGAACCTCGCTATTCATTTAATCCTGTACCTTACATAATGATTTCCGATTTAGGAACAAACACTGCCATCAGTCATTTAGCCAATTGAGTTTATCAGATCCCTGCTGCTTATGATGTTATTTTGTATATTAATCTATTTTCTAAAAGCGGTAAGAATTAGAAAGCACAACTGCTAAACACTTTAATATGAAAAAGGCAAACAGGCAGGCAAATAGAGTTAGCAGGTTTGTAGGAAAGGCAAAACACATCTGATTACCATGGCACAACAATTAGTGGCAATCACAAAATCTGTGCTAGTTTGGACAACTTCGGTCGTGTCAGCAGCAGAGTGAAGGTGACCATGATGACTGACAGCACCTGGTTTGGGAGGCACTGGTGGTCCTTTGCAAGACAGAAACTGCATTTTATCAAAAAATATCTAGGTTTTTCAAAGAGTGTCTGGTCTGGGGACAAGCAGCCCCCAAAGGAAGAGCACCTGGGGTGATCTGCTCCCCTTACTTCTATGGGAAGGGACCAGCAGTAACCAAATTTTGCCTGTGACCCAAGGGGACTTGGTGCCCCCTGTTCACAGTCATGGTGATGGGATGCTCAGGGCCATGGGGGGATGGCACCCAACACACTCCATGCTTCACCCCTAAATGCCGAGGCTTTGCTGTGCCTCAGCATCTGCCCTTTTGTGTTTCAATTCATACATACAGTATTGCAGGGTGAGTCATTGGGCTTCTGTGCTCTCCCTCTGAAATAAGTCATCTTTCAAGAACTGCATGGTTTTGCTCTAGTTAAGAAATTGCATCAGAGCACAGCAGTGCAGACTGGCTCCACTCACAGAGAGGATGTGGGGGAAACACAGACCTTTGTTTGAGTGGGGCATATGCTTGCAAAGATCTAGGATAACTAACAGCCAAATTCAAGTTGGGTTAGTACTTAATGCATTGATGCAGCCAGTTTTCTCCAAAGGGAGCCGCCAAGTTGCTGTCAGCCTGATGCTGACACAACAGCATCATCAAAACTCACTGCTGGTAACGAAAGAAAAAGCTGCCACCGGTGTGGTGCAGCTAACAACAGGGTCTGGGCTAGCACAGCCAGTGAAATGGGAAACTGCTGGAACTGCCCATCTTCTCAGGCACTGAATAACCTGACAAACGGAACCAATACCCTGTCCTGCTAGGAGCAGGTCACCTCCCATCATGGGGGTTTCCAGCTTGTACAGTCTGTTTGCACATCCTCTACAGCACAGTCTGGAAACAGTGATGCTGCCACCTCCCCCAGCACCTCTGAGAGGTTCCTTATTTTGCTTCCACCCTTTTATCTCTTTCCAGAATAAACACTTCATTGCACCTTCTTGCCTCAAACTGCATCATCAAATGTCCAGAGTATTAAATACCATTCTGTCTGACATTGCACATACTTCACATTCCTGGCTTCTCATTTCTTGAATTTCCCTTTGTATCTAAGGTCTCAAAAAGCTTTGGTACCCATATAAAACAGGCACATGCTTTTACTAGAATTGACTGTGTTTCTAATTCACTCTTAAATACTTCCGACCCATCCTATCCATCTGCATTTCTGAATCCTACTTACACTGTTTGCCCTGGGCTGCCAAAATGCCCTTCTGTGGCTCAGAGGCAGAAGGGAAAAGATGCTGCCAGAGCTGCAGAGGGGCACTGGGGTTTGGAGCTGCTGGGTCACTTCCCCGCTAGTTTTAGCAAACCAAAAAAAAATGGAGGAGCAGAGCAGCCACTGAAGACAAAAGCCTTTGAATTAATCAGAAATACCCATCCCAATGAAGAAAGCACCATCCTCACTGGTCCTTGGAGAGCAGCAAAACAAAATGAGGTCACAGCAGTCTAATAAAATGAGGTTGCAGCCTCCAGTACCAAAAACCTGTCTGGTCCAGCCTAGGTTTCTGTGCTATTGGTCCACCTGATGGCCCCACCGAAGCTCATGCACAGCTTAGAGACATTATCACATCCATTTCCTCACCTTTGGTTTTCAAAAGCTGCCCAGGCACCTGGGCAATGGGCTGCATTGGGCTGGTGCTGCAATGGGCTGGTGCTTGGTAGGCAGAGCGGCACTGGATGTGGTCAGGTCCTGTTGCACAAAGCAGATGATCCAGGGGGACAAGGAGATGTGCTGGTGCAGCTACACGCTGACAGCACCCAATAGCCGCATGGTACTCACCACACCACCTACACAAGCATGGCTCAGCAGAACGGTGTGTGCTCCACCACAGCACACCAAGGTGCACAACTAGACAGCTCAGGCATATATAATTGAGAAAGAGATGAATGAAACATTTTCCTTATTGTTTGAAGGGATTTTAGCATTCAGCTTCTTGCACTCTATGTGAAGCCTAACTTCTATTTTTCATTTTATTTTTGGTGTATTTCTTCAGGAGAAATCATTATGGATTTTTTTTTTTCCCCAGCATTTCAGGCTGAAGGTCCTGAAATGGATCTGACTGAAATAGCTTCAGCCACATTTGACTCAGATTAGAAATAGAGCCTTCAAGACCTTCACCCCAGGTTCTCGGGTCTATAGGTTTGCTGGGAAAATTAAGCAAAACCAAAAAGTGACAGCAGCAGGCTATGTCTCATTCTGAACTATGCTTCTGAAGTCTCCAGTCTCTTTTAAAGTTAGTGGTTTCTCAGAAAATGTATTATCAGGGAGGTAGTGTGGTCCTTCATATTGTAATTTGGGGAGAACACAGGGGAGCAACCTGTTCGTGCTGTTGAATGCCATCATACCTACGCACTGCTTGCAGTCTGATCTCTCCTCCCAGACTATCACATGGTCCCCCCCAACCCCAAATTGTCAAAGGAGGTGTCTCCCTTTTGCATGCATGGACAGATGTTTCTCCGCCTCTTAATCCTGAAGGACCATTTAGCCTAAGAGAAAAGAAAATAAAATATCCACAGAATATTTTCTACTGTGCTTCCACATGACTTTCATTTGCAGCCAAACAAAACCAACATTAAATTCTTAATGTTCACCTACATTTTTATTTTCTTGTGGGCTTTTTTCCTCCACTTACTGACTCTAGAATTCACAAGTGTGTTTCCTGCACCCTCTTCACAATGACTTTGCAGAATATTGTTTAATTTGATATCCACAGAGATATGAAATTGTATGCATTTTCAAAGCCAGGAATTGCATTGGCCACTTGACCCACACAAAGAAGCAATATTTAGTCAGAGAGAGACAAGCTGGGGGGGGGTGGGGAGTGCCTTATTTTTTTGCTTTTGCCAAAATGTAACGTTTCCTCTTGTTTGATCTCAAGGTTTAGTGCACAGATCAGTTTATATGTACACATAGAAAAATATTTTCAGCATTGCTTTCTCTTCGTGACCTCTCAACTTCCATTCTCTAGGCTGTTACACCTATTAAGCTACTTCCAAATGCGTGTTGTGTGAATGCTGCCCTACTGTAGATACCCCCAGCTTCCATTGTGGTTTTTAGGAGTACAACCATAAAAATACCCCTGGAGCTAGCTTGTGCCTCAGAAACAGGAAGATTTTTTTATTTTCTCCTGACTGGATAACAGCAGTTCTGAACATTTTTGAATTGAAATGACGCAGTGACTTGGCAGAGCCTGTCAGCTTCCCCAGAAGAACATGAGTATTTCTAAAGGAGCACAAGAGCTTCTAAAGGAGGTTGCAGAATGTTAATTGCCTATGGATACTGTAAAATGAGAACTAAAATACCAAAGGTTGCTAGGTCCCCTTCAGTCATTTTTTTTCCAGAATTCAGGCTGCAGCTGAGACTTGTTATAAAGGTAAAAGACTTTTTCTTATGTACCTGTAGATGCAGGATGAGACTCGTCCCCATCTTTCCCTCCCAGACACAGGTCAGAAAACACTATCTCCATCTACAGAATCTGTGCAAGATTGACATTCTCCTATGCACATTTCTGATGTGCAACCTTTAGAGGCTTTACCGGAGCAAGAAATTAGAATGAACACATTAAAACCTGTAAAATAAGAAACATGGGCTAAACCAACTGGCTTTACATGGAAACCTCAGTGTCCTCCTCTATCTGCCCCCCTCCAGACAGCATGTGAGAGACCAAATTCTGCCCCACTTAAACCATTATAACCCCCTGAAACTCAGAGGTGCAGCTGGTGGCAGGATTCGTCCTTGCCTGTTGACGTTTTGCTGCAGAAAATTTGGAGGCTGATGGGTGAATATTTGCTTTCAGCGTGTGTGATGATTACGGTAACCATGACACAATAATGTCTCCAGCTGAGCTTGGTCCCTCCTGAGCAGGCACTATTTAATATATCTGTCACTGCAGTATGAACCATCTCAAAGTCTCCAGCGTCATCAGACCTTCTCTTTGATGGCACCATGCTGTGCAGACATACCCAGCCTTGCAAGAGCAAAGGACATACCCAGCCCTGCAAAAAGCAAACTGAGGTAGCAAAAACAAGTTAGCCAGTGTGCTGGACTAATGAACTGAGCTGGTTAATTCAAAGCACAGCATGTTATGCTTCCACTGTGTTCCTCTGCCTGTCCCTGATTTAGCTACTCCAGAGCTGGTCTGGCATGACCTTCTCCAGGAGGTAGGGCCATGTGTTACTCTCAGGGTGCTCACTGAGGAACAACATGTCGTTACTTAGAGCTAGTCTTGCTTTATCAAAAATAGCTGAGTGTTGGATGAGGTCTGAGGGTGCCACAGGGGAAGAGCAGGATGGACTCTGAAGAGCTATAAGGCACTCATGATATAAAGAGATAAGCCTGACTCAGATGCCCAGTGAGATAAAGACATAACTTGTTACACCAATTTGTCAATGATGGGAAAGGTTTTAGGCTCTGTCCCCTTCAGAACAGAATGAGGACTCTGGATTTGTCTTCCTGCATTTCAGCGTTCATGTTAGGAGGAGAGCCAGAGGTCAATTCAATGTAAATACAAGATGAAAAACTTCCAGCTCAGCATTGGTATCTGTCTTTAAGAATAAGGAGAAAGAGTCAGGTTTCTGAAACAGTCAGACCTAAATAATGAATGTGAGTAAAGAATGGGTCATTAAAAATGCTTTAAATTCTGCATCTGAAATACTGCAGTGTCCTTGTTCTGTGAAGGACATTCAGCTTGGCCTATTTGGGCACTGCAAGAAATGCAACTCTTTCTGTGTAGGGTTCTTCAAAAGGTCTCTGTGCTTCTGCCGAATTGTGGCTCAATATCTCCCAGAACCACACAGATGCATTTTCACAGGGGGGCAACGGCTCTGCTCTTGCCCCCTGCACCATCCCCACCCTTCTTCATAGTCCTGTGGCTGCTGAACAGATCTTTGATACCTGACCCGCCAGGCTTGTCTGCTGGCAGAGACCATATGGAGCCAAACACTTAAGCCATACATGCAGGTGCGTCTACCTATGATTATAATTACGCACAGAGATGGGAGCACAAAACTTATGTTTTGAGTGCTATGGCAAACTGAGTGCTTCACAGTTACAGTCAGGTCACTGGTGTCCTCATGGTCCCTCCTCTGCCCTGGGGCCAGATGAGCTCAGTCTATGTGAAACTCAAGAGAAGTTTGTCTTTCTGCAAGACTAATAAAGACACACACAGTCTTCAACACAAGCAGCTTGTGTGCCTAGTTATCCTTAGGAAGGCTTTTCCAGCAGCTAATTCAAATCATCCCTGGAGCAAATCCAGCCCCCGTTTCTCATTCTGCCCGCCCCAGAGACTGGACAAGACCTCTTTTGAAGATGCTCTCAGCACTACTGGTTCTGTCCCTATCCCTCCTTCTCTACTGTAGCTTAAACAACCCACAGCTTTCTAGACTTCTAGTCACCTTCACTCTCCTCTATGCCAACTGTCCCATGGTTTTCTTGAAGTGCAGAGCCCAAGCCTGGATCCCAGCTCTGGCTGAGGACTCCCCAGTGCTAAGAACATCAGGGTTGTGGTCCATATTTAGCAGATGAAATACTTGTCTTTCTGCAAGAAACTGTATGTAGTTTGGTATTTTTGTAACAGCAGAATATCACTGCTCATGTATTCCTCCATCTCTTCCTAAATCCTGCTCTCCAGCCAGCTGTTCCACGCAGGACTACTGGTGCCAAAGCGCTACTGAGTATTACCTTTTTGATTTTTTTTTCCCTAAACTGTTTCTCAAGTTTACGAAGAAATTTTGAAATTGAACCCTGGTTTTTGACATGTTAACAGACCCTTTGGACTTGGTGTCTTCCATGGCTTTAAAATGCACATTCTTACTTTATGATCCAGTTCCCAGGGCAGATGTCTCTTAGTGCATCCCTCTGTGTAGCCACTGATAACAACTTCCTCAGTACTCAGCTCTGTGCCCACCTATTGTGGATTCACTCAGACCTTGTTTTTTCTTACTTGCTTACTAGAACGGGGGCACTTGAAAGTCATGTCCTTAAAGTACTGGTATGTGATTCCATTTTTGTCCACACAACTCCTTTCCCAGTTTTAGAATGAAATTAAATAAACAGCAATTTGCTCTTGTTGAATACAAATCATTTCTTCTCTTACAAGTCCTTGCAAATATTCAAGGCTAAGGACTTTCCATTTAACACCACTTTTAATTGTGATCTCTGAATGCATTTAACTTTTTTAGTGAATGTCAAAGAGGCATTAAATGTTTTGGTCACCTTTATGTCACCCGCTGATATCTCTACTCAAATAGTGGATCAAACCTTTCCTTGATCATTCTCGTGACCAATGTACAAAGAAAATGTCCTTCTGTTACATACCACTGACTGTCTCACCTGTCCTCCACCAGCCTACCCATCTTCTCTACTGGAGTTATTCCTAATAGCCCAGCCTTCAGAGCAGCTATCTAACAGCTGCTATCAAAAACAAACAAAAATTTTGCCACTGAGTGTTTATTTTTCTTTTTTTTTTAATATGCTCTGACTTCTCTTTGTAGTGTGGCTGGTGTCTTGGGAGAACATTAAAAATTCCTGACTTAGTATAAAATTTAGAGTCCAACCCCTCCCTTTCTATCAAAGCCATTAATATATGATGTCTCCAATAGGAAATGAACCTCATCATCAACAGCGTAAGCCTCCATTTACCAACATTTCAGACTTTGGTCCACCAGTTCTGATACCAGTTGAAACAAGGCACATTTGTAAGAGGAGATGAGCCAGGTGAAGAGGATGTCTGCACCCATAAGGACATTAGAGATGTTCTACCAGCCTCCAAATGTGATTTAATGTGTCAGAAACATAAATGCTTATTGCAATCATATTTAAAACCCTAAAAGTCACTGATAGTCTTTTTAATGTGTGGGGTAGTTTCTAATTCTTTTCCAGTCTTCTGTTCCCATGGCCTCAGTGATAATTTGCGATAGTGTGATGCACAGGAGAATTTGTCCTTAATTTTCAGATTATTTAGAGAGCTGGCAAACAGAAGTGCTCTGCTGGCTTTCCTTGGGATGTTCCTCCCTTAGCACTGTTTGGAAGCCCCCCAGCCACCACACTATACTACATGGAAAACACTAGAACAGACTTTCTAGAGAAGTGGTCAATGCCCCAAGTCTGCCAGTGTTTAAGAGGCATTTGGACAATGCCCTTAAAAACATGCTTTAACTTTTGATCAACCCTGATTTGGTAAGGCAGATGTACGAGATTATAATTTTAGGCCACTTCCAGCTGAAATTTCTATTCTATTCTATTCTATTCTATTCTATTCTATTCTATTCTATTCTATTCTATTCTATTCTATTCAGTAGCTCAGCTGCAGAGCTGCAATCACCTTTCTGACAGGGCACAAGACCAACATGCCAGCAGTTACACACAGTCAGGTTAATGGGAAAGCCATAATTCGTCATCCATTTAAAGTTACATGTCTCCTTTATGATTTCCATACATCTGCTTTAGTGGCCAAAACTCTTGCCTTAAAAGTTAGGGAGTTTGCCTTGGGATACAGAAGCCCGACTTTGCATGGTGTTTGATTTGTACAGCATAGCCTGGAACCTTGCCAATAAGAATAAGCACGCAAGAAAAGAGCAGTGAAGGTGGCCCAATAATCAATCCTGTCCTAATGATACCACCTAAGCATGAGTCTGAGGAATGCCAGCAGCCCTGGAGAGGGATGCAGCCAGCAGCCATGCACCAAATTCAGATCCCAAACTCATCCCTTTTCTCAAGTGGCACCTTCCCCTATGAATTATGGCTGCTCGCGAGTGTGAGTGCAGGTATAAAAACATATCCCTGAGGACAGGGTGATGAAGCTGTGGGGTCACACTGCTGCTAAGGCAGGACTCACTACCTCTCTGACACTGCTCCTTGCACTCTTTCTCCTCTTGACACTTTCCTGGAACAAAATACTGGTGACAGAACTGAAATCAGATCCTTTGTAGGAGTAGGGCCAGTCCTTTAATGCTAAAACCGCTAAATACAGGGAGGTTTTTGAGCAAATCACTTTCACTCAAATCAGCCATAAACACTTCAGGTTTTAGAAAGAGTCTCACCCCCTGAGGGCAGCATTAGCCAACACAGTTGTGAGCAAAGGACTTGACATCCATTCGCTTTCTGCTGCTGAACAATCAAGTACCAGAATCTTTTATACATTTAAATGGTATTCACCTAGCAAATGGCAAATGTACCACAGCTACTATTATATCCTACTGCTAATGAGGAGGCAGCACTGGTTCCCGATTTCGGGGGGGCTAAATCCTGCAGGTTTTATGCAGTTTTCTGAGAAGAAATTTGCTTGGATGAAAACTGGGGGCTGTAAGCCTGGCCATTATGGTAGGGCATTGAATGGCACCTCACTATGCAGAACTCACACCATAGGAAACCGCCATTTTTTTCTTAGCATAAGTGCTTGCGGTTGTGCCGAGGCTGCTATTTAATTCAATCACTGGTTACATTGTCCAAATTAACTTCTAGGATCAAGTTGTAAATATTGAAAATAACCATAATTCTGCTTCCCAGAGTAGTCTGTGGCTTACAAATGACCCAACCTTCAGCTGGTAAGTGTAAGAAGTCAGTGGAGATGTGCTGATTTATACCAAGGGACCTTAGCAGCTCATTAATTTTGCAAATCAAGCATTTGGACATTGGGAAATGCCTTTAGGAAATGTAACCAGGTTTCTGGTGCACCTTAATTGCCTATGTTCATTATGTTGATTGGTGAACAGAGACGCTACTAGACTAAAGGCTGAGGCTTACATAGTTTAACAAATGAGTTCTTCTGAAGTCTGTTTTATATGGAAAATTGATCAGGATAATTATGCCACCGTTATAATTTTACCAGTATGACACCCACTCACGTCCCTTCCTACAGATGCTTTTTACAGTTTAGTGTCTTTGCTTTGCTTTGCTTTGAATGCGATGCAAGATAAAACAGAAAGCTGTCGCATACAAGTGCTCATGTGAGGAGTTGTACTTGTAGGAGTATAATTACCCTGGTAGAGTTAAGTTGCTGAATTTTCCTTTGCAAGCAGACTAAATTCATGTATCTACATCCATATGCATCCTTGGATTCCTTTGAAATTTGCAGCAGCAGTGCTGAGATTTCTTCTGACTTCATGGTGATAAGAAGAGGTTTCTAACAACTCTTTTAGCCACTATTGTTTGTTACTGGGGGGCTGTTTTGGAGCACACCTCAAACTCCAAGTACATGTTTGTGCTTTTCTAAGGGACATCACCTGCTTGGGAAGTGCTTCAGCTACATTTGGAGGCCAACAGCCTTCTGAAGAACAAATTAGAACATGTTTATTTGAGGAAAACTGGAAGCTACACTGAAACTTCATCTAAGAATACATGCCAGGTAAAGGTAATATCCATATAAGCAGTAGGACTGGAGCTCTTCTGCAGATGAGAGCACTGGCAGGCAGCTTAACATGATTATAAAAGGCCACATCCTGCCACCATCAGCCCACACAGTGCCCAAATACAGAAAAAATGTATGGAAATAAAAGTGTGTCACATGATCTCCACCCACATCTGCACTATGGGACTGTGTGAAAAGAAGCAAGAAGCCGAAAATCTCAGCAAGGTCAGCCTATGATTTAATAGCTTTCTGAGCATCACAAAGTTCAGTTCCAAGGACTAACCTAAAATCAAATTTGGCTTGTATTACCCCAGAATACTGTCATCTAACACTAGCATATGCTTTTCATAAAAACATCAAATTTTGAGAATTCATCTAGTCTGCGTAAAATAAAGGATCTCATCGTTTCACTTCTCGATGGGATGTAGGTCTTCAGAATACAACAGTCTGAGATAACTGTGAAGTATCACAATCGCTGAGGTTGAGAAGAGCTCCGGACATCACCTACTCCTGCTAGAGCAGGTCACTCAGGACCACTTGGAGTTAAATCTG
>VZTV01088764.1:314-25524 GCA_013400875.1 Anhinga rufa | reverse complement strand
AAAAAAAGAGAGAAAGAAAAAGACACAGTTCATTAACCAACAACAACATTACCCGTAAAGCAACTGGGGAAGCTAATCACTGCTACTAAATCTTACTCTGTTTACCATCAATTAATATTTAGCCTCCCAAATTTGGAGCTCTTTTGTTCGCATGTCTCATGTTGTGGAGAGTTGCCACAAATCTGGGAATTGCGACTGGTGGTGGTTTGCATCAGCATGCCCCATGGGCCACGATGTGCTCTGCAAAAGCCTTCAGGGTGCCAGTCTATTAAAGAGATAATAGTACAGATTTGAAAGCTTCAGCGATTAATTAAATGCAAACACAAGATTGTGCTCGCAGTCCCTTTCAAAGGACTCTGAGTCCTTTTCTTAAGTCGGTTCAACCTTGACCTGAGTAAGCGCTTGTATAAAAGATTAAAGGCAACCCGTAAAGAGAGAAAATGGATTTGTATTGTTTTTAAACCAGGTTTTGTATGTTGTGAAGAACTTTTCTACTGCACATACATGCCTGCTCACTACCTTATAAATACATGGAAAACAGCAGTTTGTGTTTCCAGTCAATGTGAGGGTTAGGGTAGCACGTCAAAAGAAAGCAGACAGGAGGAACTTTCTGCCTGGTTTGTGCAGCACACTGGGAAGAAGCAAGCATGGTATAAACTGCATTTCTGGTGAACTGCACCAAAGGAACTAAACCATTAGAGACTTCTGGCAATGTGATTACTGACTTTCTGCTTTTGCTGTTGGCACATGCATCAAAGCCCATCAAGTGCTGAGTTGTCCATTGTAGAGGTCCTGGATGTCTCTGATCATATATACTGCACGCATATATATACCGCATCATGTGAGCAGCACGTCTGGTGTGTGGGACCAGTGTCAGATCTGCTCTGTGGTGCAGATCAGCTTTATGCTGAACAAGCAAAGATTCTGGCCTGGGTTGCAGCAGACTCACTGCACCTCTGCTGTGCAGCTGCTCTGCACGTGTGCTTGTAGCCACCTGGCTGGGATCTCCAGGCTGCGAGACCCCGAGAAACCCAAGATATCACTGCTTGGAGAAGTCTATCACTGCTAAAAATAGTAATCCATGCTCTGAATCAGTGGGGCTGTGAGGTCTGTGTATCCTTCACCCATGGAAGTGGGTGGCTGCCTCTCTGAAAGCTGTCAATTTTGTGCTGGCAATGAGGGTGGTGCTATGAAAAGGCATCTGCTCTGCTGAGCCCCTGATGGGGTAAGGCACTGAAACCACAGGCTGTGCCTGGGCTGTGGGAAACCAGCAGTACTGGGACATGCTGTCTGTCTGGGAAACACACTTCCATACTACTTGTTTGGGTGGAATTTAATTTTGGAAAATGCTTTACTAAAATTATTTGAATCTCTTTTGGGACCAGAGAAGACTGTTGCAGGAAATGTTAATATACTTGGGGATTCTTAACAGTACAGTTTAATTTGTTTTATTTTGTTGTTTAATTCTGGTTGTACTTCTGATTTTAAAGGGCTCAGCTGTATGTTTAGTATTTGCTGAACAGCATGACAACTTGTGAAGTATGTGACAATGTGGCTTGAGGAAAATAATGCAGTGGACATCATAAATTACCTCTTCAGTTATATTTCTGAAGCTTTTAGAACAACTGAGATTTGATCCTTTTTAACTTGAATTGAACCTTATGAATTGCAGATTACTATTATTTTTTGATCAGAACAAAAAGGTTTTCATTTTCAGGCCACATACGTGTTTTTCTAGCAGCTATTTCCTAATCTGTAGCTGTTGTAACCCCTTAGACTATTTAATTGGGTGTTGCCAGCGAATATACAGAATTATAGTGTTACCAGTCATTGTACTACATTACAAAGCTGAGTTCATCCAAGTGTCCAATTTTTTTCTCAGTAAGTTTGTCCCTGCAGAATTCTCTTTAAAGTTAACGTTTGTCCTTGACAGTGCACGTAAAACAGAAGCGGTAGAAAGGACCAGATGTAGTGTTATGGAGCTTCTTTGTTCTTCCCTTCATGATAAAGCATAAAAATACTACATAGTTTAACAAAACTCTAGTATCTGGTCTAATTGCTGTAAGTAAAGCATGTGTGATCTAAATGTTAATCAGATTTTTGCATTTAATGAGGGAAAAAGCAGCTATTATATGAGAAATGTTCAGGAGCAGGAGCTGTTCGTGTTCCAATCAGGTGATTGTGCATTTGAATAGTATTACCATTTAAATAGCTTTATCGCCCCGCTGATTCCTAAGCACTGAGTCAAAACAAAAACTAACAGCTAAATTGATATTATTACTAAGGAGGAATGAATAATAGGCAGTAAATCCATACCTGCTGGGAATTGTCAATGTGTTCACGGACTATGTAGGTGTAAGGGTTTGCACCAACTCTGTGAAACTTATATTTAGAGCAGCATTGTGGCCATGTAATTCTGTCCTACTGAGTTCATGTTCTGTTTCCATTAAATTCTTCCTCTATTCATTTTACTATTGATTCTCATGAAAATGCTTGGTCATGCAGTGGGCTCCCTTCCCGATTCCCAGCCTTTGGAGAAGCCAAGACTTTCAAGCAGGCACATTGAAATTCGTAAAGGTCCTGCAGCATACATACTCATTTCCACGAATCATGTTCGCAGTTAGAGCATTTCCTGGGACAGCAGTGAGGCTGTATTGCTCTGGCCACCCTGGAACCACCGTATCTCCTAATGCTCCTGAAAGGATTATTTTATAATCTTATACTGTGAATGCAACAGCTGTAAGCCCAGATAAATTGCATTCCTCTAGGGAAAGTGAGTTGGGACTCATTTTAACTGCATCCCAGTAGAATTACATCATCTATAATGTTAAACGGTATTTGGCTGACTGTGATTGTGGTTGATTCAATGGAAGAGCCGCCTTAGGATCTACTGGCCTCTCTGTTTTTATAAACCAGACATAAAACAGGCTGGTATATACTGATGTTGAAACCAAGCCACTAGCTCTGATGTATTTGCAGTGGGACTGCCCTTCAAAGAATGGCCTTTGGGAGAGTGTCATGAGAAGCACATTTTATTTTAGATTTGGCTATTCTTTTAGCACGTGCAGCTGTCATGCTAGGTTGGATACAGATACAATTAGACCTTACGAATGTTCAGAAACTCTGGTTCTTTCAGGCTACGCTTCGCAGCTTCACAGATGGTAAAAGCCAGATGAGGTTATATCATGATCATTGAGTCCTGCCTCCTGCATAGCCCAGGCCAAAGGATGTCACTCAGCAACCCTTTCATCAAGCTCAATGCTTTGTGCTTGAACTGGAGCGCTTCTTTCAGAAATACAGTCAGGCTTCTGTGAATGATGGCAACTCCAGCCTGCCCTGCTTATCAAAAATAAATATAAGGGAGAAAACCTGCTTTTTCTCCCAACGGGAACCTTAGTGTGACACCTGATCCGAAAATGTAATATTGGAAGGGACCTATATCAATGTGATTCAGAGCATGTGAACTTTTGGTCCCGTGCAGAGCCCAGTCATTGCTTCCTTTTAACTGTTGAGGTATTTTATAGGCTATTTCATCACAGCTGCTTAAGAATTTGCTTACATTTTAATACATCCACTTGTTATTTCTTTTTCTCTTCCAGCTCCCTCAGGAACCACTATCTAGAGTACTCGTATTTGTGCAATACTTCTCTGTTCTTGATATTTCTGTTCCAATCACCCTCTGCTTTCTCATCACTGTGTTCTTAAAAGTGCAGGCCCCCTGTGCATACATACAAAGTAGATGAACACTTGTACCATATTTAATGTAGTTAATTAATAATGGCTAAAGAATAGGCATTTCTTCTTTAGGCTATTTCAGTTCTTCAGCAGAAGGGTGACTTCTTTTTTCAATTTTTCTGTTTGTTTTCTAGTCAAAAATCATTAAAACTCCCAAGAAAATGTGATTGGTATTGATTCTTAAAAATATAACAGTGGTAACATCAAGCTTTGGAGGTGGGGACCACACTGATTTAGAAATTTAGTAGGAGAAATTGCAGGACTGGGGCTCAGCCTACGGCCTACACAATACAGAGGTGGAATGCTGCTATCTGGAAGGCAGACTTCTGTGAAACACCTTCTTGTCCTGTATGTATGTATATAAATGTATATATGTGTAATGAGGGAAAGGTGGAAGTATGGACTACGTAGGTCTAATAGAATCCCATCACTATGAAGGTGATGCTTGGAGAGAATAACGGCTTTGTATGGGGAAGTCCCAATTCAGTGTTTTTAAGCAAAATTTCTTCCTTCCTTCCTACTCTACAGGCAATTATAATAATTGCATGACAAATAACAGGCTTCCTGTGAGCATTGGGTCCTAACAGAGAAGGCTCTATTCCTGAAATGTGGTTGAGGGTATCAAAGATGAACAGAGCACACTCAGGAGCTAATCAGAAATGCATTTATCAATTGAATGAGAAATAAGTATAGTGATAGTGAAAAAGTACTTAGTGTTGGACTATTTTTGCCATTGAATTTCACATTGGGCTTGGTAGAGAGATAGATTTGGTTTCAACATTACAACTTAGCACCTGGAAATCAATTCTTATACATAGCCTCTTTCAAAATGTTAAATGGAAGATATTTTCCTGACATCTACAAAAGCCACACTTTCAATGATTGAGATTGGAAATGTTTACTAGAAATTAAATCAATGGTGAAGTCTAGAAGAGATCTGATTACAGGTTTGAAATCTGGGATAGACGCTTTGTTATTCTCCCATTACTAATGATTGCATTCATAAAGAAAGAAATCGATAGTGTGACCATACTGGGCAAGTGGAATAAAATGATTGAATGATTGGCAAAAAGATTTACTATTAAGAGACCTGCAAAAAGACCTTTGCACAAGATGAGCATCTTATAGTAAGGAGCAAATAAAGCGTTTGCATGACAACTCTGCAAAATTCCCCAGCTAGGGGCTTTCTGTAGATCTAGCTCAGCTTACCTATGGGAATACTAGAAGGTTCCCCTCCAGTGTCAGGCTTAGAAAAAAAACTCATGGATTGAGTCAATAGTGCTGAATTGCATTTAACTTTGTGTTGAAGTGATAATTTTTGCATAGTTTTAATGAGAGGCAGCCCTGGGCCAGAAACTTCA
Source organism: Anhinga rufa (assembly GCA_013400875.1). Classification (NCBI taxonomy): domain Eukaryota; kingdom Metazoa; phylum Chordata; class Aves; order Suliformes; family Anhingidae; genus Anhinga; species Anhinga rufa. The sequence continues at coordinate 20,428 of VZTV01088764.1, read as the reverse complement.
GCCTGGGATGCTTCTTTCATTCTGCCCTACTTTGTTTTCTGTTGGTCTGAGACTGTTTTCATCCCTGTCACGTGAGAATGCTGTCCTGTAGTGCATTAAGCAGCAGGACTAGCATCTGTCATGTGGTGTTTATTCTGTCATCTCTCCCCAGGAAAAGAAGTGTGAGCAATGGAGTGTTTTATTTTAATAGCATTTTTGTTTGGTTGGTTTTGTTATTGTGGAAATCTTTTCTGAGGCAGGAGGAGTTTCTTTTCGGTTTTTAATGCCATCAGTTGCTGTGACTGAAGTTAAAGCAGGGATAATCAAGGTTTGTATCCTGCATTTGGGGTGGATGGGTGTGAATTTTCTCCTAAGCTTTGCAGTTGATTCCACAGCCTTATGCTTGCCTTTGAGAACATCTGCCTTCTGCCTGGGTAAGCTTTAACTCATCGTGCAGAAAGAGTTCCCAAAGGATGGCCTGTGGCACATGCAGTCTGCAGAGTCATTCTGTGTAGCTCACAGAAAGACTTTTTAAATAAGATATTGAGTCACAGATTAATTTTGGTATGCAGACACTGGCTAGAATTTTAATCTTTGTCCCAGACTTCAGGGTAGTCTTTTAAATATCCTGGGCCAAGATCATGGAATGCTGTGACAGACAGGGACAAAGCTGTCAAAAGATGACAAAACCAGTAATATCTTGGTTCTGGTCATCATTTCACATTAGTGTCCTAAAAAACCAGAGCTGGACGAAAGCCTTTCCCATGGATGGCAACACGAGAGCCCATGGCCGTGAAAGAGCAAGTGCTACATCTTGTGTCCGCAGCAGCCACTGGTCACATTGACCACTGCAGGTGGGAATATTTGAATGAAATGTATTTCTTTGTGGTGGTGTGCTCTCCAGAGCTTGGTGTGGGTCCAACTACACAGTCTCCATACCTCTGTTTCTCCATCTATAAAATGGATTATTTTTTTTTGTTAGTACCACTGTTGAAGTATAGACCTTTCTGTGCTACAAAGCCAGGCCAAAGGAAACAGCTTCACAAGTCATTTAAAGTGTTGTGGGACTCTAATGAAACAACTGGAGGGATATCTGGGCACAAAAATGGGGAAAGGGTAGAGGACAGAAAGAAAAGAGGATGAGGCACTAAGCACATCCTCTTCAGTTCTTCAGAAGGTTGCCAGTGGTGGAAAGCCTTGGGAACATATAATTTCAAAGCTTATACTCCTCATTCAGAAAATGAATGCATCTGGGTTTTATAGTATTAAGCAGTAAAGTTCACTGCAGCTGGATATGAAGTGGAGGAATTAATGGGAGAAAACAAAAAAAGAACATTAAAGGTGAATTATTTGGCAAGAAACCTATTTAGTTAGCATGATATTTGATAAGGAAATGACTAGACATTTTCTTATTATTAAAAAATTGACCCATAAAGGTAAAATAAGAACAACAAACTTCAATATATGAGAATAAGAGAAATAAGTAAAAAAATGTTCTTGCTGTTTGTAGAATGCCTTGAAGATGATGAACACAGTAATAATGCTAAGATTACTGTTGGGCACAAAGTGAACTCTTAGTTCCACACAAAACCTCTCGCCAACCCAAACGACTGGGTCAGTAGAAATTAAATCAGCACTGAGGTCCAGATAATATGTGATTGTGGGTTTGTGTCTGGATGGATGGTTTCTTTCTTGTTTCCTCATTATGACTGATTGCAGTCACTGTAGAAATCAATAGGCTGGGCATGGCTGGGAACTGAAACAGTATTAGGCAGAAAGGCAGCATCACAGAAGAGCTTTCTTGGAGGCTTTACAAATCCTGGTAGCAATCCTCTAAGGTGCACAGTACCTTCTAGCAGGGACTGAATATAGAAGACTTAAAGCTCTCAGTCTTGCTTGGCCAATCGGTCTGGCAAAATATTTCTTTGTATATTCTCGTGTAAGATAGCGTATGCTTCATCATGGCACTGGAATTCCTCCCTAGACTTCATACAAAGTGTGTGCAAGTCCAGAGGGTGGTGGGAAGCATTCGTTGGAGAATCTGCATTAGGGACAGCAACACAAAGCTTGCTGAAAAGTTCTTTTTGGTGCTGTAGTTAACAGAGAAAGAACCAATTATGATTTCTACTGGGGGAAAAAAAGCAGCTAAAAGCTTTGAATCTGGTCTTCTGAGAGCAGTAACTGAAATTAAATGATAAAATTTTGCTAAGGTTTTCCAGTAAACTTTTAAAATACAAATTTAGGTATAAATTTTAAAAAAGGTTATTTCATTCACTACATGCTCAGTTTTATTTTACTATTCCATTGGTCTTATCTCTACTTGGATTTTTATGGGGTATATGTGAACAGCAGCAAACATGCCTGTAAAATTAATAAGTAAAATCCATTCTAGATCAGGTGGCTTATCATATATTAGTTGATCAGTAGCATATGCTTTAATGGATTTTTAAATCAGGCTTTCAGTTTGTAATTCATGGATCTGCATACCCCTGAGTTTTATAGGTACGGTTCTCACAGAAGCTAGGCTGGGTTATTAATTTTGCTTTCTACAGAATCCTGCGTGATGCTTGCGTATTGCATTAAAACTCCTGTGTATACCATTGAAACGCCTACTGATCCAAAAGCTTGTAGCAAATGGATTGAATGACTAGGAATACAGGAAACTGATTTTAAACACACACACACATACACACACACCCCACCACTTTTCTGATGGGGTAAATTATAACAAAAAGGGAAAAATATTTAAAGCACTCTTTTATGGGGAGGACAAAGCTGTCTGATATACCACGTGGACTGCACTGATGAGAGAGCCAGCGCTCCCCGTGTGCCGTGAATCCTCTGTAGCAACACCCAGGGGTCTTCCCTACCCTCTGCAGTTGGTGGGTTTGGGGTTGGTCTGGGAGGGGAGTGTGAGGTGGGACCTGCCCAGGTTTGTCTTCCAAGACCCTGGGGATGTTTGGGTCTGTGTTTTCTTTCCGACTTCACTACATTTCAATATTCAACAACTTTTGGGGGTATGCCGTGTGTGCCTGAGGCTGAGGATAAGTAAAAGCTTAATTTGTTCCAAATTATTTTCCACCCTTTTTCCTATTGTTTATTATTTATTCTGCTTTAATTTATTCACAAGATTAAGTGGGTAAACAACATCACAACTACTTATTGCTACACAGTCCAGTAAGCATAATGATGCCAGTTTTAAATGCCGAACGGTGCTGATTAGAGCTGTTATGTTAATATTCATTTGTTTGCTTTACCTTTCCACTTTGCTCACATACTTCACAAATTAGGGTATTATCCTTTTTTTCTCTTACTGTTTTTATCATCAAATGAAGGTAATTTACCATTTTTCCATTTGAATTGTGAAGCTAATTGAACTTAATGGCTTTAGAAAAAATCAATAATTTCCTACTGTTATTGATATAATGAAGCACATGTAAGAGATTATCCAATAAAGACACAAACCACTTAAATGAAGAATTCAACTCCATGCTGAACTATCTAAATTCTCTACATGGACAATTAAGGGGAGATCCTTGTATGTGGGGAAGCAACAATAATTTTAATACATTAAAGTTATGACACCAACAGTGTGAGTCACAGAGGCTTGCACCACTCTGTTCAAAAGCCATCCAGTTATACCTAGAAAATGCATTTAGAGTTCACTCCTGCCTTCCTTTGGAAATCATATCTCCCATAGTTTGCAAGCTTTGTCCCCTCACATGCCACTAACTGACGTTAATATCCTTGTAGTATAGTCATGGATCTTGATGGGTTTGTGCTTGTCCCATGCAGCTGAAGTACATGAAGGTTTACCCAGGGGGGTTGTACATTTTCTATGTGTTGTCTGTAAGAAATACTGCAGCACTTTGTGTTGTAGTTTGAACTTGTAAAGTCAGAAAGGACAATATCACCAGCCTGCCTTCCAGGTGTTCTCCCATCGCTGCCCGACAATGTTGCAAGAGAAGCAGCCCGCGCTCTGCAAAGGGGATGGAGTCCAAGAAATTAATAAGGATCACTGCAGTCGTAACAAGCTGGCTTTAACATCTGGTGGCCGGGCTTTTGTGATTTAACGTACTCTGTTTTTCATGGCTTGTTTTAGAAAGTAATAAAAATCACATATTGAAATGTGTTTGGGGTTAGAAGTCATCCCATGAGAAGCCTCCTCAGCTGCACTGCTCTGCCATGAAAAGGGAGATGGGAGTTGGTTGGTTAGAAATGGAAAATGTTGAGGCTTCTTCCCCAGTTTAAAAACACAGATTTATTTGGAAACTACCATTAGCTTGTGCCCTGGTCCCAGCAGAAGTTTAATGGCTCTTAGGAGAGTATATGAAAAGGCCTAAACAAAACACTTTTAAACATTTAAATCTGGATCAAAACTACTAAATCCCTAAATGACATAGGAGACATTAAGGTCCTTAATTTAGGGATCAGTGTAGTAAAAGTGAATGGCAAATATGAAATTAATGGCATTTAAATTACTGTTTCATTAGAAAACAATTTTGCCACAATATTTTACTGAATTCAGGATACCCAGAGATCAATAGCAATTCCCTTTATTTAAGACACTTGTGATGTTTACTGTGTGATTTTTTTGGAAAGGAGTTGCTATTTGTGAAAATGTTTTGTGAAATACTAGTGGTATTAAATGCATTTTTAATTGCACTCTAAAGCTGTATTGGTTTGGCACTTGAAACTTCTGCATTAATTCGTATGATGAGTGGATGTTGAGAATACAGAACAGACAATTTCTGCTGGATTTGCAAAACGGGAAAGGTCGACTGGAGTTGGTTCAACTCCGTACGTTAGGGGATGAAGAAGAGAGGGGACATAATGGGCTTCTTTAGCTCAAAAAAAAAAAAAAAGAGAAAAAAAGTGCTAAATACTAAAACCTGGAAATTTTTAAATTATCCTCCCCCAGAATTTTGGTGGGTGCCTTGGTGATGCTTTCTGAGCACCATCAAGATGTCTGTGTTACCTCCCTTTCATTCCATGTGCCAGGACTGTCCTCCCATGGGGCACTGGAGTCCCCCATCAGCATGATGAGAGAAGGTACATCCCAATATATTTAGGTCTAGACTGTACGGGAAAATAATCTCCATGAAGTAATCCAATTAAACCCCCCCAGAGGCACTAAGGGAGGATGGCTGAGTGGAAACATTTTAATTTAGGAGGCACTGGCTTTTGTTGCAAATACCTGAAAGATTCCAAGGAGAATGAATACCTTTATGGAAATTGCCAGTCCACAAAGCTGCATCTACAGAAGAAAATGTTTAAATGAGCTGTTGACAGTGGGCAATAATTGCCTAAATGCTGTGTGCATCCACCATTTGATGTCTGATATTTTTACCTCCATGGAGTAGAGGAGGGCAGCAAGTCCTGCCATGCACAGTCCCTGGACTTGCATATGCTTTGGGAGTGTTTTCTCAGATTGCAGTTGAGGTTCTTCTCCTCCAATGTTTCTCATAACACTTTCAGGATGACAATTATGGGCATGAAAAAAATTACAAAGAACAGTAGGAGCAAACCACTCTTTTTTTTAACACTATAAAAATCGTGGCTATTACCTTCCCAGCATCCTCTCAGCTAATGGCCTGACACAAGACCAATATTTGATTTCTACTTGCTGTATTTACTTTATAAATAGATACTTCATGGGTTTCATTCTTTACTGAGATTGAATTAGTGGGTTAAATAGACAGAAATATTTCTTACCATGGCATACTGATCTCTTAGCATCTTGCACTGACCTGATAACAGGCTAGCAGGAGAGAAAACTTAATTATTTTTTAAGCTAGAGACTGACAATAGAGGACACTGAATATTTCTGAAACCGAGATTGTCTTTTCTGTCATTAAAAAGCTGGGGATATCTGAAAGGAGTGTGAATTCAAGGCATATATCACTGTGATTATTTAAGGGGTTTCAGAGTGGCTTATCATATCCCCGGCTTATTTGCCTGATAAACCAAAGCCTTATGCTTCAAAAGCCCCAGCGCCTCAACTCTAGCGCGGTAGTGACCTCTTAGTGACGGTGAATCCAGTATGATGGTATCGGTAAGCCGGATGTTACCAAGGCCTTTTGTTGCAATTTGCACATCGCACCCCCGTTTCATTATAAGCAATAACTGCATACAAATGAGCTTGAGAAGAAGTCTGTGGGGTCTTTGCCTCCCATGTTTTGCTCTTTGAACTTGACTTCTTCCTGAGTAAAGGTGATGAAGCTGAGGGCCTGAGGTTTTGGGGCATTTGAGAGGATGCACGATGCATCCCTGTGAGCTGCTGAGCCCAGGTGTGGTCTCTGCCAGCCACTGGGGTATGAGATTAAGATCTTATTTCAGATTGCCTTTACCAGTCTTGGTACAAACAGCAGTAGTCTGCAAAAGCAATAAATACCCTTTGTATTGGCGTTCGCCGTCTGGCAGGACACCCCAAAGCTGCTTCTGTCCCCGGGGAGGTTTTGTGAAGGGTTCCCACTTCCCCGTGCTTCCCTCATTGCTGCTCCCTGGCTGCGGACCTGGCCCCCCTGCTTCAGTGTGCATATTAATCTTGATTCTAAAACATCCTACAGACGCTGCATGCAAATGCACCGAGTGATTCAAATTGTTTTTCTCTGTTTGTAAATGTAGTGTTCTGTGACTGCTCAGGGCCACTTCAGACATATGCTCCTTGATATCTGACATTTTTCAAAATTTCGAGCAAGGAGGATATTTGCAGCATAGGCACGTGTGGGCCTGTTGTGCTGCCCTGCCTCTCCTCCCACCCCGCAATGCACACCCAGCCTGCCTTGTGTGAGAGCGGGTTCAAATCCTTAAATGAAAGGTTTTTCTTTCTGGATGTGTATATATATGGGGAGGGGGTGCAAGCAGCAGAATGCAAATTCTCTGTGAATTAAGCAGAAAATCCCTATCCCATTCCCAGAATTTCAGTTACAGCAAAGTCTATTATTCAGGAGGTTTGCATGAAAATAGCATTACTTATCTTCCTGCCTTAAATTGTCTCTGCAGAGACCTGCTCTCCATGGGCCAGTGATCTGGGAGGGGAGAGCCTGGCTGCTGCTCTCAGCTCCAGGCTGGGGCCACCAGTGCTGGATAAGGCGGTTGGGGAGCAGGGAAGCTGCCCCTTTCATACCAAACCCCACATTTTCATGACCACATATTCCTTGCTTCTTATGATGAGACTATTCGGTCCCTCCCCTCTCCTTGGGCAGTGGTACCTGAAGGGCATTTAATAGCTCAAGTTACTGGTCTGTAAGCATGGATGGGTGGTAGCTGAAACTCCTGCTGCTCTTACCTGGTCATCCTGCTGGTTTGCGAGAGGTTCCTGCTCTTGCATGAGGCATCCCTGAAATACCTGTGAGGCTGATGCTGAGCACGGTGGTGGCATGTTTTCACATTAGCCCTAATGGGCCCAGCTGCAAACTGGGAGAGATGAGGAGCAGGCTGACATGCTGTTTGGCCACCTCACTGCACAGATGATGCTGTGTGGAAAGACAGCCTTCAGTCATCTGGGTTGAACCCACCTGCATTTGCAAGCCAGCACCACACGATTTCTCTGGATGAGGAAGCTGAGGTTGCCAGAGAGATACTGCATCGCCTGTTGGGTTGCCAGGTGCAGTGTACACCTCGAATGTGAGGTGTGCATGTGGCAGCCCAGGTTATGTGACCAGAATCACTGCAGTGCATCTGGCAAGAGGCTGCGGTGGTCACGGTGCTGCCGGGACAGAGCTGGGCTCCAGAAATCCACAGCCTTGTTCCTTGAATGCCTGGCTACACTGCAAGATTTTAGGCACACATTTTAACACTAATTCCTTCCACTGAAGGGGAATAAGTACTCTAACAGTTAGTTCACTACAATAATTAAAATTCATGTTATCTCTCTTTAAGCTCAGAAGGCTCTCTGTTGTCAGCACCTCCAGAGGTCCTAGTTTAGCTTCTTCTGGTTCATTTAATGATATAACAGCGAGAAGTAGAGATATTCCTTTTAATGTTGATGTTCAAGGTTTAAAATTAAATGTCTCTGCTGGTTGCTGGGTACTTTCTGCTACTGCCAACCCCATGAACTCTTTAAACATATGCTAATGAGTCCGATTTGCTCCCATTCCTTCTGTATAATCCATGAAGGAAGCAAAGTCAATCTTAGTCTTACTGCCTAATGGCCTCTATATGTTGTAGTTAGCACAAAAACACTGTGAAGTGATGGAGATCAAGAGTTAAATGCATGAATTAAGCAGAGTCCCTCTGACCACACTCCATTAGAAGAGAAACTGTCTCTAGGGAGACAAAACAAGATTTCTCTTTATATATACATTATGAAAGTCGCCCACTGATCCTCCAGGCATTTCGAAACATTACTGGCACCCTAGTGATGTGGACAGAATATAATTTATCAATATCACTACAACTTCCTACCTGAGATGTTGCTGGAATACAGATGTGCTACAGCATAGTAAAGTTTGAAGGAGTATGCGCATTATACATAGCATTGCTTTCTATCATGCAGCTGACCTCTGAGGCCTGATAGAAGTCTAAAATTCCAATTAATTGGAATTGCATTTATGTTAGCAGTCTATACTGCTTTTTATTTTTAATGTCGCTTTTGAACACCTGCGCTTGGTTTTCTGGCTTGGCCAGCAGCTGTTTGTGTGCGATTTATTCAGAAAATAGTGGGGAAAAGTTATCCAGTAAAGCTTCCATGATGGACTAATGCAACAGAATTTCAGTGGTAAACCTCATGCCATGGCAGCAGACTGGTGAGATTCAGCCACAGGACAGGAAACTTTTCCACAGTTCTTCCAAGCAAAATCTTTTCATCTGTAGCAGGTGAGGAAAAAGCAGTCACCACAAAAGACTGCCTCCACTCCAGCTCTGTGATGCTATTCTTAGCATTGTTATGATTGATTACTGCATCTTATATGGTCATTGGGTAAAAATAAGAGACTAACAGACCCCATCGCCTGCCTCGTGTTCCTGCAAGTCCATTCAAAATGCTGCTGCTGTAATCAGCTTCTTACCTGGAGTGTTTGATGAAGATATGGGCTAGCCTGCTCTGTTGGACACAACCGTCTGGTCTCAACTTTTAAAGCTATTGACAGTTTATTTCTCTGCATTTATCTTACTGTGATCCTCCTGCGCCTCTTCTCGCTTCAGGCATTTCTCCCATAGCACCTTCCCCCTTGCTGCCACCTGCCCGGGACGCTGCCCGTTGCTCTGTGTATGCATGGCTCTTGCCTTTCCAAGCCTTCCCCCAGTGCAGGCTATGAGCTGCTGACTGTTCTTGGGGGGAAGTCTCAAATACCTCTAGCCTGTGTCAGCACTGTTCCCCACTTTTCTGCCTATCAGGAACTGTGCTGCTACATCTGTTTCCTGATTTGTGTCCCTATTTGGGAATGCAAGAAGTATCTTTTACCATATGTTTTATAGGTTGTTGTGTGTAAGCACGTTATCTTAACTGGGGTCTCTAGATGCTGCTGGAGCACAAACAGTAATGTTTCCAGCAGCAGGGGTGACCACAGTGTTAACTTCTCCTGGATGCTTGAGCAGTTGGCCACAACATTTGTGCTTTTCAAATTTTAGTGTAGGCAAAGAAATACCAGATAAGAATCCGGAACAGAGGGAAACCTGCTATTTGCATGTAGAAATAGTGTGTTATGGAATCGGGTTGTACAAATCTTATGAGTCATTTGGATAACATCTTGTTAGCACCCCTCAGTAGATACAGCATGACCTTTCAAGAAAGGGTCTACCATCATCTGTGTTCTTTAGTAGGGTTTGGTACCAGTACCAAAACCCCTGCTGGCTACTTTGGAGTGAAAAACTTTGAAGAATAAAAGTACAGAGAGTGTAACACCAGAGAATATTTATTTTTCAAAGAAATCCATGAACATGAGTTATTTCTGTCACAGTGATTTGGACAGACATGTTTCTTTCTGTTGCTCTTTCAAATTCACCAGAAGTGTTTTCAGAGGGGCCTCTGATCTTCCCCATAACACTTTAGGACATTTTAGCCCTTCTAATAAATTATATAGAAGAAATCTCTTTATCTATAGCGTGAAGCCCACTTGACATTGTTTGTCTTCCTTTATACACCTAAACATGACAATAATTCTGCAGAAGTTGGGTGCAGATGTTTACAGTGGAGTGTGATAAATTGTTCTCAAGAACTATATGCTGCACTCTCTTGTGATGCCTTTCAAAGCAGAAAAAAAATTTCTTCAAGTACTATTTTCATCAGTAACTCCTTAGCCACAGGATCTAAATGCAATTATTAAAAGGGAGTCAAAGAACAGGAAGAGCTAAATTCAGTGCGCATACTTTTTCTGCCAGAGGTAGTGTGTAGGCCTGAGTCTCTCTGATTTCAACATGAACTTCGTAAAGTTGTAGTTTACAATAGGATGACACGTTGAGCCTCAGGTGCAGCATGAGGCTGTACAGCATTTACAGCTATTTTCTTTCCTCTCTGGGTGCCAATAGCCACTCTTTAGAGAAACCAGCTGGAAGAACCGTCTAGTAATCCTTTTAGAGCTTGCGGGATCCACATTTAAGTACTCCTTTTGCTGATTCTTTCCTGAAGACAATTCCTTACAGTAGGATCAGTGTGATCAGATGCATTATTGCTGAAGTTTTGTATAGGGCGTGCAGTCTTTTTTCCAGCACTAGCATGCCATGTGTATAAAGCTGTTGCCCCGGGAAGTAAGCTTCCAGATCCCCATCGCCCTGAACTTCAAGATGGTCACACAGGAAGGGTTTTGTGGTACTTTACTTCTGGTGCGTGCTCACATAATGCCACAAATGCGTTTGTTCTATAAAGACATGGAGTTTGGTTTAGTTTTATAATATTGCCACATTTCTAGGTTTCTTCCTGTTATTTATTCTCGTGCTCTGCTCTCCCCCATCATGTTTTGGTTTGATGCAGCTTCTTAATGGAGAAGCAATTGCTTAGGGAAATACGATGCCTATCAACTGTCTGATCACGGCTATCACTTCATGGAATTAAACTGAGACTATAGCAGTGTAAAGGCTCCACGAAGAAAATTTGCTTCATAAAATTCATCTTGCATATCATGACTCTCTTTGTCCATAGCGTTCAGAAGCACACTGTTCTTTTCCCATAATCTACTGAATAATAACAGTTAGCACTTGCATCTGCAAATCAATACACAGGCTTTAGCTCCCGACCATAGTGAAAGTTGTGTTATTGTATTAAAGAGTAACCATTACCTTTCATGCCTATAACTGATCGTTGTGTTCTGTATTTCTGTCAAATCTGATGACAATCACCTCCTGAAGCTTTAACAAAAGGCAGAAATTCCCCTGGTGCTTCTGGCAATTACACATTAGTCTTTGTGGAGACAGAAGATTACTTGCTGATTCCTGTTTGCTGATTCCATTATGTATGCTCTAGTACATAATGGTTTGTTAATCCTTTAAAACAGCATAGCTAGAAATATTCTTTCAAAATTATACTATTTTGGTTCTACTAAAAAAAAAAGCTATAAAAATTATGTATTCCATAGAGTCTCTTATAACCACTGGGGTTTTTATTGTGATCACTATCAAGGAACTTATCATTATAGTAGCTGGACTGTGTGCTATATGGTAAACTGTTTCCTTTTGAAGATATTCATTTTCCTTCCGTCGATTTGATGTGATATACTTGCAGTCTAGCCGGGCAAGAGTAACAGTGGTGATGAAGACAGCTTGGTGTTTTATTGTGCTCTAAAATAATTCTATTAAGATCTAGTCTCTTTCCTGAGATGAATTCCTGTTTTCTTTGCTGTGTTTGCATTCACTCAGCTGCAAGCTTCACCTGCAGCCTCGTCCCGACGGAGAGCCACAGGCTATTTTGGCCCTATTAAAGTCAGGGTTTACACTCTCATTAGGGTGCACCTAGTTTTGCTTGCAGAAAAATGCAATGCTGTATAATACCATGCTCTGTGAAATGGGATTAGGATCTGGAAAACAGAATGTGATAAAAAGTTTGGCTTTGTCTTGCTTTGTGCTTCGGTGCAAACCTCACCCTGCTAAGCTCAGCCCTGTGCTCTGCAGTGCTGTTCTACCCTGCACTGCTGTGCACAGCTCACGTGCCGATGCTTTGGAGTTAGTTTAGCAAACAAAAAGCATTCCTTGTGGAAAAATGGCCATAACAATCACTGAGAAGCCCTGCATCGCTTTCCCTTGAACCTATTTTACGTTCCTTGCATACATGCTTGGCTCACATGAGGATGGTGATGATGCCATCCCGTGAAAGGCTGTGGCTTGTTGCTGCCGCTGTGAGTTTGAAGGGGCAGAGCAGCAGGAGGTCCCACTGTGATCCAAATCCCATTGTAGCAGGTATTGTCCATACAAGCTGTAATAGATAGTCCTTTCCATGCAGAGCTCAGTCTAATATATGAGATGGAGTCTGTGAGAGTAATATTATCTGTCTTCCACAGATGGGGAAAAAGAGGTGCAAAGAGATTAAGCCCAAGGTCACGGAGGAAGTCTGTGGCAGGACCAGGAATTGAATTCGGCTCTCCTGGGTGTTCTTCCAGTGCCTTAATCACAGAACCCGCCCTCACCTCTATGCTTTTCTATTATTTAATCCACTGAAGAAAAAAAATGCAAATTGATTTAATTAAAGGAGCAAATTTCTAATTTGAGCCTAGATTCATTCTATGCTTATGGAAGTTTTGAAGAATGGAGAATAAACATCTGTAATTTCTTTTCTCGACAGATGTGTTTTCATTTACACAGCTGTGCAAAAATTATATATTCTGTGATATATAATTTTAGCCTAGAAATATATCTGATGTTGGACTACCTAGAGGTGTCATTTTCTGGCTTGCAGAATTATCCTCTTTCTGGCAAAAAGTCGGTCATGTTTCTTCCCGCAGACGTGGTTTCTTCCTTTAAAGTGTCTTTCAAAATTATTTTATACTCAATAAAGCAAATCCTCCAAAGGCTTCATTATTCTGATGGTAGCATCATCTGATTGAATATTTCAATCATAATGTCCTTGGGAGAATTTTAGCAGTTTCCACCTGGGATTTTGGAGGCTTGGATTCACGTGTATTCTGAGGTTTTGAGGAACCGGTGTAGGAAATTCAGATAATTTTGGATGCACAGAGTTCATTGGGGAGGTAGATGTTAATGTTTACTCTAGTCATTGATTAGAATACATGAGATCACCTCTTTCTAACATGAAGAACACAAATGCGGCTTCTTTGGGCCCTGCTCAGCAAAGCGTTTAAGCATGTGCTTATTTTTAAGCATGTGAATGTTGTCTGAGCATGTTCCTGCCACGCATTATTAGTGAATCGCAAAGGTTAATGCAATAAAGTGCCACTTGTCAGATCTGACTGCTAGGGACATCGGCAAGAAAGTGCATGCTTCCCGATGCCAGGAAAACATTTAATATTTGTGTTGCATGCTGCCCAAGGCTCTCCCCTTGAGTGCTCTACACCAAACTCCTCTTATTTTGGTTTCATTCCCCATTGTATTGCCATGTTATTCAGAAGCTGCGGGCCCTGACGCTGCAGGCACTTGGGGACACGCTTCATTTCTATGCATGGCAGCAGCCTTGTTGGACTGAATGGAGCTGTGCATGTGCTTTATGGTTGGTGTTTTGCAACTGTTGGTGAGATCAGGGCCTCTGTGAAGGGCAGAAGGAGAGGAAAGCAGCTTTTCTGACTTCATCCTTGACGTTTCTTTCTCAGTCACTGAAAAAAATATCTTTAGATAATGCTGAAAAAATCCTGTGTTTGTTTTGATAAGCGAGTTCCTACAAGGATGCCAATTTTAGAGCCTTCTAGAGAACTATGACAGACGTGGGTACCCCGTTGCCTCATTTCCCTCCTTGCATCCCCTGGAGAATATATGAAAGACTTTGGCATCCACCTTCGAAGCAGGAGCTCCTCAGGCTTACGTTGCTGCCTCTGAATTGCTGTGTAGCTGAGGACTACTTGTTAAGGTTGTTCTGCTTATTTCAGGCTCACATTAGGTTTTATGAACTTTAATGAACAGTAAGTAATAAATTTGCTGAAGAAATTGGGTTAGCCTGTGATTAACATTCAGAGTGATGCAGATGAGTGTACCAATGATGGGAACATGTGCTCACATCACAATGAAATGCAGATGAGAGGCCCTGGAGCAAGCCCAAGGATGTGGGCCAGCACAGTTTCATCTCTGTCAGCTTTAATCTGATCTAAAATGTGAGTGCTACCGGCCTGCAGAAGGAATCTCAAACCCTGGGAAGACCTAAATACAACTTTTGTTTTCTATTAGAGGCTATTAAAACATTTTCTTTACAATCAAAGCTCTACAACATAAAAGCGCAAGATGCTGTATCTAAAAAACAATATTTCTAGCGGTAGGAAAGAGAGGGGAAAATGGTTGGAAGATGCCTCTTGATTTGGTTTAGCTTTTATAACACGCTGCTTTACTGAGCAGTCATTTTAGTCAATTGAAACCCAGCTGAGCCTCATCGTCTTATGACAGCGCTGTTGTACAGAACAGAGAAAAAATCCACCATCACCCCCCCCTTTTAAATGAAGTGCAAAGTAATGCTAGAAAGGGAAAGAATAAATCAATTTTAAGTGGTAATCTATGAAGTTGGACAGAAAATGATGAGAAATGAAGCAAGTGGTCATAGGAAATTGACCTTGAAAATGGTGTTTATCTTGTGGACGCGGTGGCAGGGCCCCGCTGCTGCTGCAGGACGGTGGCTGCGGGGGGATTTAAATCAGAGTTTCTTTGCTTTGAATATCAGTTGGGTTTTGGGGGAGTTTCTTTTAAGACTGTGTACTCTGGCAGTTATGCCAGTGGTGCTGCTCAACAGCATCTGGCAGGCAGGATTTATTCCTTTGTGGCAGTCTCATATTTTACTCTGTTGCTTGAAAGGCTGCATATGTTTGGGAGCGGTAATTGCCCAGGGTCAGAATAATAGCCATGATTGTGTAATACATATATATGCTAGGAAAAGAAGTGGTATTTTTACCTGACTTTAATTTCCATACAAATAAACACATTAAAGTGAATAAAAGGATAAATGAGTAATACATGTCACCTCTGCTATTTTAAACTATAACACCTACTTACACCAGAAGGATGGCTATTGCAGTATTATATACATCTTTATTTACAGTAAAGGTACAGGGGGATGTGGGAGGTAGAATATATTGAGTTTTCACTGAAACTCCTCTAGCAGAAAACAATTGAAACTATATTTGCATGATTAGTGTCTTCCTAGGGCGGATGGTCAGAAGTCCTGATTAACTAAATGCTTTCTGGTTCAATTGCTTTCTTGTTCTGCCTTTTTTAGTATCAGCTGTGTCCGTAAGTGAGCCATATGCAGCTCATTGTGGTGGGTCATCTCCTGTTCTCAGGCACCTACTTACTGGGTGTCTCAATTATTCCCCACTAAAACATGAATGTACAAGTAGCCATCTGCCATGCTGTGGAGGCTTTATGGTTTTGATGGTCAGTAAAATAACCTGATATTAACACATGAACTTTACTGAAACATTAGAAATATTTGTGTCAGTTCTAATCTGAACCACACAAGTGGGCTATCTGGTTTACTCAGGTGGTTAATATAATCACTGACCTCCTTTGCCAGCACAGATTCTCTTTCTGCATAAGTCAGATTGTAAACACAGGCAGGGATGTTGCTGGGGCTGCCCAGGTGTAAGTGAGACCAGGTCAAAGCCCTTCAGTGCCCTGTATTTTGTCTAGTGACCTGTCATAGACTTTGACTTATACCTGAGCTTCTAAGAAGCCTGAGGAATTGCTTGTGTTAGCTGGTAAAAGGTGTGGTCCAGGCAATATCTGCAAGTAGCAGTTGCTTCTGCTTGTATGGCCAGCATCCACCCTAACTCAATGTATGTAAGGGCTTATTTTCCTGGATGGGACTGTGCGAGGTTTGGAAATGCTCCAACTCAAGAGCTGAAGGCATTTCCCTTGACTGGGAGCATTTCCTAATCACTTCGGTCCTGCATTTGTATACTGGGATAGGGTCTGGGATGCGCATCCAGAGCAGGTGAGGGCAAACAAAGGGAGAGAGGTGGGAAGCGGGGATGTAGCGGTGCTCACCAGCGAAGCTCTGGGAGGAGGAGAGGGGAGCCCCGCTTGCTGCAGCTCTCAGTGGAAAACTCATATTGATCAAGTGCTGGTGACATTTGGGTTGGTTGTGTTATTACAGCACTTGTGCTCTGATGGAAAACTAACAAATAATAAATCTAAGCAACGTTTTCAGACTGTACAAAAAATTAAGAATTTCGAAGCAAGCCTTCTCCAGATATTTAAAATTCAGCGAGCTTTTTTTGTCCTGGGTCTTGAGATGTTAATGACTTTGACTAATTGTCAACACCACCAATTACTATGACTGATACCTTATCATTTCGCACAACGAGCAATGCTAATTAAAATTGATTGTGCTGCTGTTCTGGCACAGCAGCAAGTTTCCTTTTCATTTTTTGTTTAAACATGAGCTTATTGTGCCGATTTGGTGAATTAAATAAGAAAAGCTCATTATTCTGATGTTTATTTTTGAGCAGGGGTTTTAAGCCACATTGGAAGCCTGTTACAAGTGTCAAAGAAATAGAAGAGCTTGAATGAATTGCATTTTTGGAGTACCAAAACATACACCTAATAATATTATTTAGTACTTTTATACCACAGTGCTTTTTACATGATCACATTTCTGTACAAATGTAACTACTCCTATTATCTCTGTAAGGTGGGTAAACACTATTACTTCAGTTCCACAGATATTGAAGCTGAGATGCAGGAGCTTTCATTCTCTAATAGCAGTGCACTTCAAGCTATTCACTTCAATTAGATTACAGATCTCTGTCTTACAGCAGTGTGAGCTGTCTAAGTTATGATTTGCAAGACTGGCTTGCTTGAATTTTATACAAACTTGGCCTTTTATTTCTCACTTATGTTTCTTTAAAGTATGATTATTTCTGCCAATGATAGGATCGAGACTTCCTTACTGCTGGCCTGCCCTGTGCTGGCTCCTGCCAGTAAATGTTGATTCTGCACATGCAGGACACAGCCATACAGGAGGGTTGAGCTGTGAAGCCTCGTGTCCTCCTTTTTTCTGGAGGACTTTGCTTTGTTTCATTAGCTGAATCTCCTTGTGTCAGGAAGGGTTGTTCTTTATTGGGGAGAAGCTGCTTACAAGGAGGAGAGATGGCTGGATTATAATCCCTGAAACTCAGGTGTTACATCTCTCCTGTGCAGTGCTGCAGTTGTATTCTGAATTCAGATGTAGTTTTATGTGAACTTTTCCATGGGGAATGTTTATGAGATAGGTTGTCAGTGGAAGATGTACCTGGTTTTTCAACTGTTCTACTGGTATCTCCTCTTAAGTGGCTGATTGCAGTTAATAGCACAAGTCTATGACCTTACCCTGTTGGAGATTGATTTAATCTGAACAATTGATTCCTTCCATGATGGATATGTAATAAGTTAATATGTAATGGATATAAATGCATGGAATTGCCTGAGATATTCTTTACTTCCTCCCTCTTAGACCATAAAACGACTCAACTACTTCATGGTAGTTATTAAAAAAAAACCCAAACTTCTAAAGAATTCTACATGTTGCACTTTTTCATAAACAAGATCTCATGTCTTGACAGAAAGGTAACCCATGTTTGCCTGCATGGTATCTTGTATGAGCAGTTACAGAGGAGTATGTCAATCAAAAAATGTTTTATATTTATTGGGAAAAAACTTTTATATGTCTGGCACTTGAAAGCAAGATAAAAATATTTATATTACAGAAACACCAATAGCAGAAATCATATCTGAAAAGTAAATTTTCAGTCCTGAACACTATTTCTTGACTACAGCTACATGAATTTCCCTTGAGCACTGATTTCTTCTGAACCTGATATGAGTTAGGAACAACCTTATAAGTGTGTAGAGCTCCTTATGCCACAGTGCCACGACTGACTCCAGTGCAAATCCTCCTTGCTGCAAAAAATGGGAGGTCCTCCCCTCCCCACCCCTCTTCGTCTGGCTCTCCTGCTCCATCAGTAGTGTTCACAGGGACATAGATCAAGTTAAAAATCTGGCTGAAAAGTAATTTAAAAAAATAATATAAAGAAATGTTTTCAGTGGTGACCAGTTGCTTGATGTGGGGTTTCTGCATGGTTATATGAAAGCCAAGGTGGCACCAGAGTGGGGGCTTGGATGTGGGGGCTTGGAACAAGCCCATCTCTACCACAGCAGCACAGTTTGATGCCTAATTGAGCTGACCCTGCAAGCGAGGCCTCATGCTGTCTCCCTAATGGTGCTCTCCTGAGCATTTCACTGAGATTAATTTGTTTATGTTGGGAAAGTGCTAGGAAACCATGCTGGAGAAGTGCAGAGCTTTCTGACTGGATGTAAGCACTCTCCTTTTTTTAGCTGTAAAAGAGCTGAAAGGAGTGGTGGTATGTGTTCAGCTGACATGCACTGATGGCACCGTTATCAGAAGGTAATGTGCTGCTATTAGCACATGAAGCTGTGAAATAACATGCCAAGTGTGTCGTCTTGAAGCACATCGGACCTAATTCTCCTCTCATCTGTATTGGATGTCTCTCCATGGACTACACTGAAGTTGCTTGCAATTTACACTGTAGAAAATCAGAGAGGAATCATGGATGACTGACTCCCTCAGTGTAACAAGCTGTATGTGCAGGCAGAAGTTTTTACTTTCTCCTCTATTTCAAAATGTCCCCTGGAGTTTTGTTGTGAAAAGTCAGTTATGAAAATTGAGAGTGTGAAGGGAAGGAATGTGTCATTTGGGTTGTGATTTGCTGTTAATTAAACTTTAGTGTGACACGTCCTTTATGTCAGGGGATTCCTGATTCTCATCTCAGTGGCCTGGTAGAACGGAGGAGCATCTCCATCGAGATCAATGCTCATTATTATTTTCCTCATTATCATCATGATCCTCATCAGTATTTGTTCTACAACACTAGCTGTGGAATGGAAGTGTAGACAGAGATGACCCTTGCCTGTTCCCATTCAAAACCTTTCATTTTTAACAGATAAGAGACACAAAGGCTGGGGAGGGGGAAGTGACAGTGAACTTATGACAGAGAATTAGATCCAACTACTCGGAAGTCAAAATCAGCCTTTCTTTCCACTGCAAATGACATGATGAGATAATCAGTTTTCATTATTTTCAACAGAGTACAAGCACTCACACACAGGTTGAAACCCACAGTGCACAAGATGGTGATGGATGTTATCAGACTGGTTTTAGCTGCATGAAGCTCACACTTCTGTGCAAGAGAGGGACCCAATGGTAGACGGGAATCTGCCCAAAAAAAACAGGCAAGGCGAGGGGAAGGGTGGTCAAATTTAGTAAATGTTCACTAGAGAGAGAATATCTGGCATGGAAGGTGAGGTCCACAGCCTTGACCTGTTCATATTTGGTACCCTAAATGGGTTTTTGAGAACTGTTCTTTCTCCTCAGTTGCAAGGGTGTTATTGTGGGGAAAATGCTCATTTTACATTCTCAGGCCTGAACCATGGCTTTAGGGTTGCAGGGAGCCCAGTATGATTTTCTTGCCTAGCAGTAGCTCCTCCTTGAGGAGGTGCAGGTGGGCTGACATTAGGACAGGGGAGCTCAGCCTCAGAGGAGTCCCAGCAGAAGCAAGGTTCAACTCCTGCTCAACACTACTTGAAATAACCTCCTCAGACCCTATTACACTCACCACAAGCATGCTGCTGGCATGAAACGCCAAGAAAGGGCAGAGGCTGCCAGAAGCATCTGGGGATCAAGTTCAGAAAGATTGCCCAGATGTGGAATGACATTTGGGGGCAAATCTGGAGGCAGAAGACCCGACCAACATCCCATTCATGTCAGAATGATAATGAATGTAGGGCTGGAAAGAAGCTTGGCTCAGACCGTGATTGCAGACATGCCCTGGCAAGTCAGCCTGTTTCTGGACCTGGTTTGTGCTACATGTAGGACAGCAAGAGAAGCATCTGCACTGACATGTACCTGTGGGAGGCCCGAAACACAGCAAGCATTTGATGACCTTGTTTTGCTAGGAGACCTCTTGTAAAAAATCTGTAAAAAGGACCACAGAAAAAGAGGTGTCCCTTTGACTTAGAGACCTGGACATTTCTGCTCAAAAGGTTTATTATCAGTT
>VZTV01088758.1:3370-14423 GCA_013400875.1 Anhinga rufa | reverse complement strand
CCAGTTTTCAAAAAAACTTATTTTGAGGTTTTTGATGTGTTAATTTGAATTACTGCTGGCATAAAATATTTATAATTTCTATTATCAATGGTTGATAAAGCTCCTTCCCGCCCTCCTCCTCCATCTGTGTTTTGGTGTTTGTCTTATGAGCACAAATTTATTTCAGCCCTTTGTTTTTTCTAGAATTCTATTTACTGTGACTCTGGTCTGGCAGACCGTTCATTTAGGAAAAGGTAAGGAAAATCTCGTGTCTCCCCCCGCCCCCCTGTGTTTCTCTTGTACACTTACAGTATGCATTGCTTTATTGCAAGCTACCCTTCTCTTCCATATTTACATTTATTGTCAAGGCCGTGAAAAAGAACGTGAAGAAGCTGTGAGAAGTCTCAATGCCACAGCACAAAAGCAGCAGCCCAAGAACGAAAGGACTATTATAAATGCTCTCAGTGACATGAATCAGAGTTACGAAAGCAGAAAGCAACAGAATTCTAGGGCATTGGTACCTTTCACTGGGATTACAGAGAGTAGGTAACATTATTTATTTAAACAATGCCATAAAATTGCTTTTAAAAATATTATGTCACAGTAATGCTTTGACTGTTGTCCTGGAAGATTTCAGACAGTTGTTTTTCTGTGGTTGCTCATTTAAATTATTCCCATGGCTACTTAAGAAATGGTGATAAGTATTTAAGGTAGTACTTGTAAAAGGTGGTAACAGAAAACAGGGAATGATACTAGGAATTAAGAAGGGGTTTGGCCCTTGGATTTGCAAAAATGTTTTTAAAACTCCTTGTAAAATTCTGTTCATTTGTAAACATTCGCCATATTCCATGATCAAAAATTATTTAATTTAAAAATAATGTTTGAGCTGTCTGAAAGCAACAGCACTAACAGAAAAAAAAGCAAGGACAGACTTATTTCTCCTCCCACATACGTAAAGTTTTAGATCGGTACACAATCCCAGGAGTCTAAGAGGGTTTGAGGGGAGCTTTCCCCTCCCCTCTCCAAAACTAAGCAACTCTTCCCAGTAACAAAGCAGCCTTTATTCAAAAATAACCACCACTTCCCGGTAACAATGCCCCATTTCTTAGTGTGACTGAAACCTGCTTCACGTCAAAGTGAAATATTTCACTATGCTGCTGCTGCTGCTACAGGACTTGCCAGGCGTTACTTCTTGACCGTCCTGTAATCCCTAGTAGTTTGCTTCTAATCCTTAACTAAACAAACTGGGCTTTACTGAACAAACACTTCTAACAGGCAGATAATTTTATTGTCTCTGAAGACAATAAAACTAGATATCCTTAAGATACTTTGGCAACTGGAGAGACCTGAGAGAACAAGTGAGGAAAAGGGTAGGTCTGATGCTTGCCCGGGCTGCTTGGTAACCTCTGTAATATTGTCTTGCAGGTAAAAAACTAAACAGACACTGCTGTCAAAACGGAGGGACCTGTATCCTAGGGGCTTTCTGTGCCTGCCTAAAGCATTTCACTGGCAGATACTGTGAACATGATGAGCGGCAAAGGTAAAAACCAGACCAAAACCAGAGAAAGTGTGTGAGTTCCTCTGGATGGTTATTTTCTCTGGTGGGATCAGGGATGTACCAAATGTCTCTCTTGTCCTTGACAGCAACTGCGGCAGCATTGCCCACGGCGCCTGGGTGCTGAAGGGCTGTTGGCTGTGTCGGTGTGGCTATGGTACTCTGAACTGTCTCTCAGAAATAATGCACGATAATTGTGGTAAGGAATGGCGTTAAATCAACCATTTTTATCTTTTGGGTAACAGAATTTCCCCCTGCAAGGTGGGGTACTTGGAGAATGCTGTATGTGCTGTATTTAGATTTCTGCAGTGGCCTGCTTTGCCTCAGGGAATGCATTAGTGAGACAGTAAATAATACCGCTGTTGCATGTACAGTACATCACATGAAATACTTTTGAGATCTTTACAATACTGTGCAGTAGGAAACTTCCCCCCTTTTAACTGAAAATTAAAGGGATTACAGGGATTAAATGTTTCTCTGTTCTGCAAAACCCCTACATGTCTATGATTTACCACTTACCTAGGACAGTTTGTACAACTAGGCTACATCCAAGTATACAAAAATGTTTCTTAGATGAGGAAAAACAGTAACATAAACTCGTGTGGCAGAAGTAGAAACCAGTATTACACTAGGGATAACAGGTACTGAAAACCTGCATGTTCTTGCATAACCTACTTAACACATAAATGGCAGAAAACTAGTCTGAACCTTATTTTATGATCTGTACCTTAGTGCTCAAAATATTGTACAGAGACTGAGCACACTCCACAAAGATCAGGATTAGCCATAGTCCTGATAAGTGTGAAGTAGTAGCACCCAGTATCCTCAAAAATACTATGTTACTTTAGGTGAAGTCTATACATCAGCCTGTAAAAATCCTTGTATAAAGGTTTGAGTATTTTTGAAAACAGTGTATCAGCTAGCATAAAAACTTGAAGGATTACATTACAGGTACATATTTTCCACAGAGAACTGGTTACTGAGGTTCAGACTATTTTCAATACTCTGAGGTGACTTATTAGCTTAAGAGTTTAAGATATTTTTTTTTTTATTTCTAGTGGCAAAGTTAATGCAAAATATTCTTCCATTCTCCATCCATGATGTCTCAATCCCACCCTGTGCTGTAATATACTTTCCTTCAGTTGTGCCAACACCACTCTTTTAGCAGAGTAAGAAAGCAACAGACCTAAAGAGCTTCAAGATTCATTTGCACCCCAAGGAACTACCTGTCTCTTCTTTCCTGATCAGATATTCCTATCTGAGAAGCAGTGTGACTCCTGAGTTACACTACCAACTCAGAATTACACTACCAACTCAGAATTAAACACAAATTTCAAAACTTGAGCCTCTTAGATATGCCCTACTGTGCCCTATATCCTCTAGGTTATGCCCTACTGTGTGATAAGCCCACAAGTCCAAAGAAGTGAAATTCAAAAGAAAGGTAATGATCCTATCTTTGCAACTATGAACCAAAAAAAATAAAACTCAAAAGAAAAAAATTCACAAACCCCACCACCAAAATTACTTTTGTGTTGAAGTCTTCTCTATCGACTAATTATGTGAGGCACACCACTTGCTCGTTAAACTCTTCTGAAGAGTAAATGGTCAAGTCCCCTTGGGTGTTCACCTTTGAATCAGTCCTATTGTTTCCCATTACAAGAGCAAAAGACCTAACAGGCCTCACCATGCTCAGTAAATGCAGTCTATTGCTAACTATTCTTGAGCTCATCTTAACAAAGGCAATAAAGGTAGCAGTGGAGAATCATCTGCTCATCCTCTGAGCAGGGACTAGGTGGCTTTCACATGCATGAGGGTATGGCTTTCTGCTTGTGCTAATAAATGAAGCTCCTTGTTAAAGGAAGGGTTAAAAGGCTACATGCAGACTTGAGTGCATACCTCTTGTGAAGATCTTGCTCTTGCTTTTCTTTGGTATTTACTTTTGATTATACTGAGATTAATGCCTGCAAGAGCTGATAAGTGCTATCAGTTGCTCCTCAAACGATCATTGATGGGACATCTATTCACATCTCCTCTGAGAATAGCCTCTTTGATTGGCTTTAACAGCTGATACCTTTAACTTAAGTACCCGTGAGATGTCAGAGGACTTTCAAAGTATGTTGAAAATCCTTATGTTTTAAAATTTACATATTTTACACATTGACCATTTTATTTCCTTTATATCTTAGAACTGAAATCAGAAAAGGAGGAAATTACCAGACTATATTCTAATGGGCTAAGATTACAGCAAACAGTGTTTGCACTCACTTGCCTGCTCACCATCCTCCTGGAGCTCTGCTGCTGGCAGTTGTGAAACTGGACAAAGGCAAATATCTTAGGGTTGATGTAACCCTCACTATGAGTCATACGAATTTTTTCTTCTGTGGGCTGCAGAAAACACTTCTACCTACATGTTGGAGGCAGATTAACATGTATTAGTTAATGCTGAAATGCTTGGATTATTATAAATTCAGATTATATTAATGTGAAGTATTTATTATTATTTTATTACAACTATTAATGTCTGATTCTAACGATTCTTTAGTTCTAAAATACTGTTCTTCCAGTGGAAGCAAAAATCCTCAATGTTCTATGCCTTAAGTATTGTAAATTATAGTAATTTCCTTTGTACACAGTACAACTATTTTAACAAATAAAGTTGATTTTTATTTCTGAAGAGCTTTTATGTTTGGCTTTATTTAAACTTGAAAATTCGTATCTACCACATGTCATTGTATTGTATCTTGTAACAAAATGGTAAGAAAAGGGCAGCGTAGAATGAACAATCTGAAATTTTAAGAGATAAGGAGGGTTTTAAGGGTAGGTATATTTCAAACCCTAAGATACAGAAAAACTCTAAAAGTTATATAGTCTTTCAGGTTTTATTATTTACTATGGCTAAATTGTACATATGCATAATCTTAGGCAGGAAGGACATGTTTCTTAAGGACACATACCTGATATTTGTCTTTGGGGGGTTTATTTTATTTCACATCCTAGAAATAAAAGTACCTGCTTTCTTTTTAAAAGGACAACAAAGAGCAATCTCTTTAAATTTTTTTCTATAGGAAACCTGTCTTGATATATATACCATTTCAATATAAGTGTTTCTAGGCTGTAAAATAAAAAAAATGTTTGGAACATGTAACTGCATTTGTAATGCAAGTTTATAAAATACCAGAAACATGTTTGCTTAAAAAAAAAAAAAGTAAAGAGAAGCCTGAAATGTACCTTCATTCTTTGACTGTGGAGCTACCACACAGAAACTGTCAGATTTGTAATTTTGTTGGCTTAAAAGATGTCATTGATGTATAAAATCCTTAATGACTTTTAAAAGTTCAATATATTTAGTTTTTACAATGTCTTTATTAATTTCTTTAGTACCACAAACCAAGACAACAATCCAGTTTTTAAGCAGAGAAGGATGTATTACCAGCTAATGACATAATATTGTGGGCACCTTTTTAATATGACTATTCAGTAACAGACTTTTATAGGAAGTCATCATGTAAAAATATAGTCATGTTAAATACTGCAAAGGATTCAGACTGCTCCTTTCCACACGCTATACTTGAGTGGAAAAAGTAAGGTTTCTTACTCTTCACATGAGATACACTAGGCCAGAAACGGTCCTTTTCTCATTATTTCCCACAAAGTTTGTCTACTCATATGCCTGTGTTTCCACAGAATTTGAAAAGGAGGTGCCATCTTATGACAATTAAATATCAGAGAGAACAGCTGGAGGAAAGTAGTTGTGTCTTTATTTATCACATGTTGAAATTGCAGGAATGACACTGTGAAAACATCTTGGCTTGCCATAAAGCATACCTGAAAAATCTGTAGCAATGCAGCTTCTAATGTGCTTCAAATAGGCTTTACTTTGTGAAGGAAAGCAGCAAGATATGTGTAAAGTACATAGTACAGTAAAAATACATCTGAAGTAATACTTTTTCTTACTCCTACAAAAAACATACAGAGCCATAAAAGATTTCAATTAATAAAAGGAAATAGTGGTCTAATACAGGTTTTACAACAGAAGAGCTATTTCTGTTCCAATAACATCCACAGCAGATTTAATCAGAAAAAGCTGATCTGGAATAACTTTTTATGTAGATGAGCCCATGTGCATGCAGGAGTCACCCTGATGGAGCTGCACATTATTGGGTTGGTATGACTTGAAGAATTAGAGCAATTGAAATGTCTAGCAAAGCAACATTTTCCTGCTGTACCAAAACATCAGTCCAAGGCATCTAATTAGAAGCAGAAAGTTTCAAAGCATTGCATGGGGAACTTAGCTTGGTAAGTGATTCTAATTAGTGTCAGTGTAAATCACTACTCTCTCTGAATGCTAGGATTTGAAAATTTTCTCCTGTGTACCTGGAAAAAGTGATAGAAGGATTTTGTTTGTTTTTAAGATAACAGTTCCTTTTCTCTCTACCTTATACCATTGCATTCTCGATTACTGGAAAATCTGAAAATTATTGCTTCAGGACTGTTTTACATCTACCTTACTATGGCAAAACATAGCCTCAGTGATGGTTAGTTGTGGAAGATGTTAGTCTGGTCTTTGTGTCAGGGCTCTGGAAGTTGCCGTGAGTAAGCACAACAAAGCAGAGTCTGTTGTCCTTGCATACCTCTAAAGCAGAGGCAGCCACAGGAGTTGAGTTTGAGGAGAAACAGGTATCTCCTTAAGTTAAAGAAAAAAAGAAGACCAAAAAAAAAAAAGGCATTCACAAGCTGTCCCGTGCATAGTCTCGTTTGCAAATAAAAATATAACTAAGAAGGAATAGAACAGAAAGCACAGAGGAACAAAAGAAAGCACATAGTCACAATCTTTGCTTATGTTAAAACTGTCTCCGCTTTTATCTGTCTCCAGCTGTTTGCAAGAACAGATAAAAGAAAGCATTATTTTCCTCCCCTGCTACCATGTAGGCCTGGCCAATCTTCTAACACTGCAATTACAGGCACTTTGGTAAGGTTTGTTTATAGCAAACAGCAATGCTTGCTCTCCAGCCTCATGCTAACTCTTTATGGGCCACTCCGTCAAACATGGCACGTCCCAGCAAAATAGACATCTGTCGCCACATATTCATGCATGCACCCTCTCTATATGCAACCATGTTTGGCAGGGGGAAGACCCTCAAAGAGAAATATTTATCTAATGCTTCACAGTCGCTCCTCGCAATTGACTCCAAAACTAAAACAAATGGTGCAGCCCATGACTGGCCTCTGCAGCTTCACCCCTGCAATCTCTTCAGCCTCCACCACTCCTTGGGGCATGCCGCTGATAAGGAGCCCAGACTGCGGGAGCAGAGTGGCAGTGGTGGCTGCCTCCTCTGCAGCCAAGAGCCCCTAGAGCTGGAGCTCCACAGCCCGTAAAGGTCTGCAGGGGGATGCCATCTGTGCTTAACTCGCTGCCCATTTAAAGGAAGCAATTTGTTTTGCATAAAGGCCGTCTCGTGTCCCAAAGTTTCCCCATACAAACATGAAAAACTAACTTGCAGGCACCAGATGCTGAGAAAGTGTCACTCATTTATCTCTTTGAGTTTATCTCCCAAGGTGATTTTATTCCTAGCAAGGCGAGATTAATTTCTGTCCTTCCTGAGAAGAGTTAATGGTGCCCATAGGTGCCAATAGCCTTGCCTCACCTATAACTGTGAAAAAGGCCTTTTTTTTCCAGCCAGACAAAACAGAATCAGAAGTATCTTCCCACACTTGTTTATCCAGAGTTGTTTTTTTTAATTGGCATATTTAAGATTGCTAAGGTTTACCCCCACGCATTTCATTATTCATCTTTTGTTGACTGTAACAGTGTGTCAGCAGGCTATGTGTCTGGATCATTACACCCACCAGTTTCATGTGGCTGAGCAAGTATATAGCACCTTTATATTTTGGCTTCCATTTATTGGAAGGGTGATAGAATACAGCAAGCTGGCTCATGTACTGAGCAGCACTGTGAACTGCAAGTTATAGGCATATGTCTTGTGGAAGGCTATCTAGTCACCCTGCAGTCATCACCTGTAATTCACTGCCTGTCTCACCTTTTTACAGCACAGTCATGTATGAGTGTGGGAGATTTAATAACAACCAAGCAGATGTATACTTGCACTCTGCAAAATTACCCAAGTGTCATGAGTACTTCTTGAGATTGCAAAGCACATTTTTAGTCAGAGAAGGCATTAAAACATGTAATTCCCTCCACATTTGGCTGATTGACCTTGCCCTTGGCTGATGCTGCTGTGAGGGTGACTTCTTGTTAAAGGCGTGAAGCTGCCGTATGCCACTGGAATAAAACCAGATGCCTTATGCATGTTGGGCCTAGCATTTGTCTTCATGTACATGCTGGCACAGCAATAGCTTTCATTAGCAGCTGTCTTCATCTGCTGCAGCCCAACTACATCTTTACAAAACTATAATTTATAAACCAGCCTTTGAGTCCTCACTTCAGATATTATTTGTATGATAACATCTGAATGAAATGCTGGGAATATACTACCAGAACAGAAGCACTGGTAAAGGCTCAAAAGAAAACAGCCAGAAACACAACAGCATTGTATTCACACTAGTTAGAGAAGGCACATTGTCCTGGCTGAGACCACTAGCAGCTGGCCCCGTGGACTCAGAAGATCTCTTTTTCTGCCAGGCGAGATAGTTCTCTGAGCTCCACACGTTGTCTGGGGCATACCTGGTCATCTTTCACTAGGCACAGAGATTTGTGAACAAAAACAGACATGGGCCTCTATGAGGCTCCAAGTCACAAGTCTGAGTCTGGCAGGACTATGGGAGACATTTTCAACCTATCTGTACAGAGTTTTCTGTCATCAGACAGCACAACAGAGCTGAACATTAACTTCCTTCATAGGCAAGTCACATAATATCCTGCACCTCTTACCAGCAGCATGCCTTTTGCCCCTTCTCTTCAATACAATGCTTGTATCTGCCCACTAAACAGAAAGCTTTATGTGACATTGTCTTATTCACAAAGCATTTCAAAAGGTTTTAATTAAGAAGTCTCATATATAGACCAATGAAACAGACAGGTCTGTCTCTTGTACTGACAGAAACTGTCTAGTCAAATTCTACAAAGTTTTGTGGGGAAAGTTGTACTTCCTGTTTTGTTATTGCCAGGATTATGTCTTTTCAAAAAGTACAGAAAGGACTACCATGAAAAATGTAATTAAAGAAGAAGTGGTAGAATGGTGGAAAGACAATCTTTGCAAGAGGATCTTTAAATAGAACAAGCAGAGAGTCAGGATCAAAAAGATTAGGTGTCAAAGATCCTTCCCACCTGACTTTGTACATGAACTCTTCTGAAGACTGTTTCTTGGACCAAAAAGTTTAAAAAAAAAAAAAGATTAACAGACTTATCAAGTCCCATGCTTTACAAGTCAGCCTTGTTCTTGCAATCACAACATTATGTTCCTTCACCTCAAACCTATATAATGCAGCACCAGCAACGAAGCTGCTTCTTGTACAGGGAGGAAATCCCAGCTGGAAAACGAAGTGTCAATAAACATTGTCTTTAGCTTTGAAGGTAGATTATGAAGGCCATGTGATACTGAAAATGAATTGAACTCTGTTTTCCTGTCTGCTATGCTGGTGTTGGTTTGCTAAATTTAGTCAATAACATTAATGATGCATACTAGTAAGACAGCTGGAAATTTCCTATTGCCTTTAACATCAGTCTTCAGAGGAAACAAGAAAAAGAGGATTGTGCTCCATCCTCTGTGTCTCTCCCTTCCACTGTTCTTCACAGAGGCTATACCCCAGCTCTGTTTGTGTGCACATGTGAGTAGCAACCCAGTGGAAAAAAAGACTTGTGCAGAAATGCTGTGCAGTACAACACCTCCAGCAGTGCAATAACATGCAACAAAAGCCAATTCAGTACATTCCTATGCTGTGTTCTCCTTTTATCTGAGCACATCCTCTTTGTGATACACCTGTCATGACTGATGCTAGCCAAAAACAATTGCAAAAGTTCAACAGTAAGATATCAGGGCTAAAATATACATAGGCCAACCTCCAGTCCAACAGTTCCAACAGAGAACCATCTATGCAGGTAAAACTAGGTAGCAAATGTGAATTCCAGGTGCAAAGTACATGCCCAGTGCTGCAACTTTCTCAAGTAGTTTAAGGTGATAAAAAAAACACAAGGCATATGTCTACTGTCTCCTTTGTACTGGTTATCAGGCACAGTCATGCTGTCAGCCAGATCCACTCACTTATCCATCCAAAATTTTCTTTTCTGATTTTATTGGCCTAGTTTCCAGCTAGACCATCTTTACTGACACAGGAATGTGGCAGAGACATGCAGCAAAGGTGAAGGGGAGCCCACAGGTAGACAAGACAAAAGCAGTTACATAATCACTGCTTTAATGCTAATAGCTTAGTTAGAAAGATTGTAGGTCCTATTTTTTACAGAAAACAGCAACCTGGAATGCAGAGACAATGGAAAGAACTAAATGTCAATGGGCAGAAAATCTGCTCATGAATTTCCACTACAGTGCATAAGCAGTACAACATCCCATGGGGACAAGACAAAAATAAAACTATGTATTTCACAGTAGTGACACCATTAATAGAATGTTAAACGGCATTTTGTCATCTTCACTTTGTGAAGAATATTGAAATTTGTAGAAGTCCCAAGGGGGGAAATAAAAATAAATATATAGCCATCATTTAAGATATGCAAACTTACACTAAAATGAAAAGTTCAGCAAGCTCAGTCCATTATGAAGGCAATAACCAGTAACTTGATACCCCATAGGATTACATGGGAAGATATTCAATCCCATTACTTTATTGAACTGACAGAGCCATTTCACTGTTTTACACAGAGGTCCCCCAATGCAGCTGGTGTACTTTTCACCAGGAGACAAAGATGCTGTTCATTACCAGTGCTAAAAATTTAGATTTATCCAGTATTTTCAGGGATGCTGCTTATTAAAAGTCTATCAAGCTAATGAATTGACACTGTTGCATGTACTTTGGTGTGTGCACGTATGTGCCCAGTGAATTAAGGCAATTCTGGAGCAGGCTTTGATGAAGCAATCACTGAAGGTGCTACTAGTGAAGAAAGAGAAAGCCCAAAGAAATGGAGCAAAGAAGATGAGACATTATTAGCAATCTGTGCACTGATTCAATGCAAACAATAAAATTAAAAGCCATGAACATGAATTGCAAGCAACATCATTGTGTCACAACATGGCAATATTATTAATAGAGTGCCTAGAAGCTCTGACCAAGATTGAGATTTTGCTGTGCTAGGAACTGTACAAGTGCATAGGAAGAACAAACTGCCCTCAGCAACTGACAAAACCTGATGGATTGTTTTCTGACAGTTAATAAAGTATCTGTCACCACAGAGTCTGGCTCCATACTCCAAGGCAAAGCCCTTAGTGTGCACACACTCCTGCTTCAGTCATGTTTTTATCAGCCCTGTTGGTTTTGCTGTTTATTTTCCATCTCTGTACTGCTCCTAGATCACAATACCAGCACAGGCGCCGCTCACCAGGAGATGGC
>VZTV01088757.1:803-12627 GCA_013400875.1 Anhinga rufa | reverse complement strand
CTAACATAAATATAGTTCCGTTATAAATCAGGACATGTTTGCCTGGAGACAGCCCTTTTTCTTCCCCTTGCTCATGTTCTGCAGCTGTCCAAATACATCCCCATACTCCCTGGAACCTGCAGCATAGTCTCACTGCCACAGCTGGTGGGGGCAGAGGCAATGGGCTGCAGACTTCCCTCCCTTCATGCCCAGCCAGCAAGCCAATGCCAATGCTCCAGTTTACATTGTGATGCTGAAAGAATATCATGTTACTGTGAGTATTCGATCTCCCTACCAGGGATGAGGGCCATCCATGCCAGTTTGATAAAGATACAGTAGCTGGCTGGTTGACTCCCTGGGGCACAGTTTAGCCTTGGCTTAACTGGAGCAAACATCTTACTGCATCTCTATGCAGAGAATAAATGATTCCAGGAATGCAACTAATGCTGAGTATTCAAGGCTTTCCGTAGTGGGGATTATTAAAAAGACAGCAACTGTCATCGGATATCAGCAATACCACATTTGATTAGAATAAGAAATAAAATCTTTACTGGTATTATCTGCTGATGAATGCTGATCTTAACTGTCATGCTGCTCTGGTGCATCAGGTGTCATAACACCACCAGGACAGCTAGGGGAACTAGGAGCCCAGCAAAGCACTTCCATGATCCTGTCTTCCCCACCAAACAGAAGTCTTGTCAGGAAGATTTTGCATTAAATGACAGAAATAGCAGAGGCAGCAAACTGATGGAGAAAAAAGGGCTCACCCACCTTTACAGAACTAATTTCTCACCATGTCCCATGTAGTTCTTTTTTCATCTTCACCTCCTACTGCCAGCTTACCAAAACAAACGCCTGAGTTGTCCCAAGACAAGAGGATCAGCTCCGCTTCTAACATTTTCAGAGTCCACAGATATCCAAAAGGCCAGAAGTGCTCCCAGGAAAACCCATTCTTGGGAGGTTGCCACCTCAGTTCCCAGTTCACTGGAGGTCACACTGGATAAGCATTGACAAGCTTAATGAAACAGAGGAGGTTCAACATCTACCTGCAAATACACACCAGCTCAGGATCTAGTCCTTCAAAAGAGTATTCATTAATAAACTCCTGCTCAAGTCAGTGACATGGTAGACCATCCCCAGAAGAGAGTCTTTGACATCTTGTATAGGAGTTTTAAAAATATAAATGAATTTTCAAATTATAGCGAAACACCACCAAGCCTCTAAACTGTCATTAGCAAACATCAATCAGGTCAAAAAGAAGAGAGTTTAGCCTTCTGCCTACCTGGGGATCTAGAACTTAAATTCCACAATTTGTACCAATTTCTCAGATGTCCACACAGTTTTGCCACTATCTGAGATACATTTGCACAGTAAGTAGGCGGTAAATCTATTCAATTAGGAGCTGAATCAGGGCTGAATTTAATGTTTTTATTCTTTTCATTTTTATTAGCGTCAGGAAATTCTTTGCTTGATCCAGCAGATCTTACTTGTTAGATGTTTGGTGGAATTCACTGCCTGGAGACACAAAAGGCCACAAGCACTGAAGTCCCAGCTGCTTTTGGTCTGAATGCCCCATGCTAATGTGCTTGGTGTGGGCACAGGCAAGACCCAGCTCCGTGCAGCAGTCTCACACGAACTGCCTGCATCTTCCTACACTACTCAAGCAAGTAAGCAAACTGAGTGCTTCCTGCAAACAGAGCGGTCTCCCCTCAGAACATGGTCACTTTACTCTTACAAGACTACTGCCTTAACCCCCCACCTTCACCAACAGCTCAGTGGCTAGATCATTCACCTAAAATGACAGTGTGGAAGGGAAACAGGTTTAATTCCCTTCTGTAATTGAGGGACATACCTGCTACACCACAGGCATTGTAGGAAGGGCTTTCTCAGCTGTATTGGAAGCCACTGTTCAGCTTTGCATTGAATCATTAAACAGTGACTGAGCTAGAAAGAGAGGATGGGCCAGGGAAAGAGACTATTTCTCAGCCTAAAGCTAAAAAATGAGGTGACCTACAGAATCTATGAACTCCTGCCTCAGCTGCATCCACAAGCTTAGTACTTTAGCTACAATTTAATAATTATGAAGTGCACCACCACAAAATGTCCATTTGCCCTGACTTAAGACTGTGTAGTATTTATGCTTCTTTTCTGTATAGTCCCTGTTCATGGATATTGAACTTAGAGATTATTTACTCAGGGGCAGATTCTGATTCATTAACACAGAAGAGGAGCTTTTCCATGAATAGTCCCACTAAGACTAACTTCAGCTTTACTGCCCAACTCTACACTCTCTCTCATCAAAAGGTTAACTGAGAGTAAAATACTAGAAGATTATTTTTATCCACTGGGGTTTTATTTCAAAATACCTCCACGCTTTCAGAACATTGTCTTTAGAAAGTTCACCCTTTAGAGTGCAGTACTTTGGCATGAAGTGAAAGTTTGCAGCTACACGTGATCCCGGAAACTCTGCAATACATGCTGAAGTGCAGTATCATAGTTTTGCAATTAGAGTCACATTCTAAAAAAGAACTGAGATAAACTAAGAAATAGTTCTCCTACAATATGGCAAAAAACTATGAGAATTTAGATGAAGTTTGCAGACAACTGCTTCCCAGCCTCTTGGTCATTACCCTGGGTTTAGCAATGGGGAAAAAGTTAGGGTGGAGCGAGAAAGCCGCCATGTCCTCTTTGGACACTTTGTAGGAAGTTACACTGATGAAGTTCTTATCATTAGAGCTGAAACCACCTCTTGGTACCTTGGGAAGCCTGCATGCACTCACGGTCCTAGAACCTAGTTCCACATGTTGTATTGAAGTGTTACCTGCGCTGACACTGAGCCAACATCACGGTAGCTTCAAGCTGCACTAAATAAGGGCTGCACCTACAAGAGGTAGGTCAGACCATGTTATCTCTTCCCTTGTGCAAGCACCAATCCTTGTGTGACTGCACAGGGAGCCAGATCTGGGAACTGATCCACATGAAAATCAACCCAAGGTATCATCTAGCCTGTGTTCTCCACACTGTTATAAGCACTGGTGCTGAACACCGCTGGGGCAGTACAGCCAGTGAGACACCTTTCTGAGGAAGAACCCACACCTGGATTAGCACAAGGCAGTCATGATGCTGCAGACTAAGAGGATCTGCTGTCATGCTAACCTCATGAAGCAGCAGTCAGCAGGAATGAGATGACAGGACAGGTGCTGAGTGAATATCCACACCATGTATATCTGATGTACAAGGGTTCAAATGGAAAATCAGGTTGCTCTTATAAGCCATTGTGAAATTCTCATAAGTTTCATAAACAAACATTTGCATCTTGGACACCTTTTAACATTTCTTCAGACACCCATGTTGAGCAAACTGGATACATATATTTTCTTTGTAAAGTTTCCAAATACAGTTGCCTCAACTCTTATTTCAATGTCAGTGGGAATCTAAGCTAGGTAAAAGAGCTCAAGACAGGGCCCTTTGGGTAAAAGAATATTGCAAATTATTTATCCAAAAGATCTACTATAATGCAATTTAATATTTTGCAATGGCAGGGATTTCACGTGTATCAATACTTCTATATTGATCACGTGGCCCATCACAGTCCACACAAGCAAAGAGCAGAGCCTATGCAACCTGCTGCCATCAAACTCAGGAAGGAGCTGCTGTGCCCTGGTACTGGCCCTGTAATGTGCACACCACACTGTGGGTGATGTGAGGCAGTAGCATCTGCTAGCTGCCCCCCTAAGCACCCTGGAGCTTCACTCACAAACTCACCTGAACAGGAGCTTGCAAAGGGCTTCACTTCTCACTGATACCTGTCATGCAAGCATCACTGGAACCACCAGATGCTTTGGTTAGCAGAGGTGACCTCAGCTCAGTGCAGGACTGCATTCAAGACAGAGAGCTTCTGTGGTGCCCTTTACTAGAAATTGGTGGGACCCCAAACAGTTTATACTGCAAGGGCCACAGAATTGTCTCATTCCTGACTCTTACATTTAGTTCCTCATCTTTTGACCTAAGGAGCCTTTGAGGAGGAGTCAGAGCAGCAGTTATATGATCCTAGGTCATTGCTATCCATACATGTGTTGTGATTCAGGTTATCCAGAGCAATATGCATCTGATAACACTAGCTCAAGTAATGGCAAGCTGGTACATAAACCCATGCTGGAAAATAATGAGGAGGTTGTTCAGGGCTTGGCAGTTGGAACACAAGCCTTGGATCACCTACAGAGGTATAAATCTTGCTTCAGTGAGCTTAAAGAGAGTCACATAGGAAGATTTATCCCCAAGATTGTCTCTTGCAGGACATGCCTTGCAAGAGCAGATAAATCCGCAAGCAGAAACAGTATGTTGCTTTTTTTTCCCACCTCCCTGGAATAATTTTATTGATACAGAGCCAAATCCTCTTTTCTGTATACAGAGTAGGATTCTGTAACTACTCATTTAAAATCGGCAGTTAGCTATGGCCTTACACTCACCTAACAGAGCAGGATTTGCTCTGTTGTCTTTTTGTTGAAATGTGACTACCCTTCCTTCATACCCTTCCTTCTCTCGTGCAGATGCTGACCACAAGGAAAACCACAATGATAAAGCTGTTTTCTCTTATTAGTCCATTTTTGTAAACAGTTCTGAATGCATAAGCATAGCTCCTTGGTGTGTGTTAAGGAATGGAAATCTCCACTCTGAGTTGAAATCCTCATGAATAAACTTACGATTCTTTAGCTTCAAAGGAGAATGTAACCCAGGTAAAGCTGTATCTAGAAAAATCTTTGCAAAATAAAGGGGAATTTAGGTGCAAAAATAATACAGAATCAGCTCCTAATTGTTCCCATACTTACACTATTCTGATTTTTTTTATGCTCTGCTGGAGCATTTTTTGTTTTCATCCCCCTTTTCTTTACTTTATTGAGTTATTGACAGTCAGATAAAATATTGCAATATACCCAACGTATCTAAGAAATAGGCCTGTCTCATTAGGCTGAGTCAATCTAACACATTTTCCAAATTATATAGTCTAATTTTAAACCATTTTAATGTAATTTAAAAATGTTTCAGATTTTGGCAGAAAAAAAAGGCAGCTAGCAATGGTAGAATAAAGATCCAGCTGGCAAGGAGACAGAAAGGAGAAAACAATTTTGAGAAATACATTGTAAATGGCAAGGAACTAAATATCTACTATAATGAAAGCAAATGGATTGTAAATAACCCAGCTAAACTGTTTATGTATTTTTTAAATAAAAATAATTAGCAATCTTACAAAAACAAACCCTTCTTAAATACAATGTATTTACAGAGGCTCTTGAGTGGAAAAGCTTTCTACTGCTCTGGCTTATAGAAGAAGCATACACAAAAGAAATTCTTCCCTCTAAAACCACATACTAACAAATGTTGTGTTTTGTTCTCACATTGTTCTGCAAAAATTTTAGCTAGTAGCTTTCTTAGATACAGATAATTAATTATTAGCTGTCTTAAATACAGATATGCAAAAAAAAAAAAAAGAAAACCAAGAATACAGCTATCCCTTCACCTGCCATTGTCACAGGCAGTATTTTGGACTGATTATCACATGAGCTGTCCTTACTGAAAGGAAAAGAATGGATGCTTCCATGCTTCCAGAGATACTTCTGACAGAAGAAATAAGAAGTAATCCTCAGAAAATGGCCTTTTTGTTTGTCCTGAAGAGGGTATATATAGAATAAGTATGATCTCTCTACTTGGTCTTTCCGTAGCTAAGACAAAAAGAAAAAGGTTGAAAAGAAAGATATGTTCAACTGAAAATGAGAAACTTGATCTGGAAACTGCTTAAAACACGTCTCAAATGTAGGCAAATGTCCTACATTTCCCATCATGTATCTCTGTCTGTCCTCTCAGCATGGATGAAAATTTTGTCACAGGAAACCCTTGCCGCAGTGCATCAGATGTGAAATAGCCCAGCTAGTGACACTGTCCTCTTGAGGTGAACAGGTTCGCAAGAACCTGTTTCTCAATTCCTGCTGTTAAAACACTCAGGCTTGATCTGAGGCTTTAGCAGTTTTTTGGGTTTAGGAGGCAAAAAACTCACTTGCTTTTCAGATGGGTATAGAACAGGGTAGCTTTGGGGGGAAAAAAAAAACCAAACCTTTCGGGATATAAGAGCGTCAATCTAGCTACAGCCAGAGGAAATCCCTATGAAAGAAAACTGACACATATAAGGCAACCAAACTGTAAGCATTTAAACATTCTCTGGCCTGGAGCAGCAGGACTTGTGTGCCA
Source organism: Anhinga rufa (assembly GCA_013400875.1). Taxonomy (NCBI): domain Eukaryota; kingdom Metazoa; phylum Chordata; class Aves; order Suliformes; family Anhingidae; genus Anhinga; species Anhinga rufa. Next base: position 6,405 of record VZTV01088757.1, on the reverse strand, counting down.
TGTTATCTGACGGTGGAGACTGACATAGGACAAGACAGAATCTTGCAGGTGCCCACCCTCCAGGGGCCCCATCACCAGCCACAGTACAGTACAGTGGCCACGCTCACCACTGTCACCTTGTAGCTCAGGTGCAGCTGGTCACTGGCTTGCAGAGCAGCCCACATGCTGCATCTTGCATGTGGGCTGATGGATCGAGATCGCTGCAATGACTGGGAGACAGGCCTAGTGCAGGATGGACACCCACCACACCTTGTTCACCATGTGAGAGACCTCTCTGGTCTGAATTAATAATTAACCAGTAACAGACAGTCAACATAGAAAATTGAGATGGCAGGTACTTCAGTTAAAATCAGCAGCAAAACTGGCAGCAACTTCAGAGAGTGTGATCCCTAGCAATGATGTGCTAGAACACCATCTTGCTAAACCCACAGAGTCAGTAACAATGGTTACTTTGGGTAGCTGTGCTCACCAGGATCAACTAGGATGCCAGCCCTACAAAGAGATCTGCAATGACTTGACTGCCATTGAAGTCAGTAACAGAAACAGTCTCATTGCAAGATCAGGGCTAGAGAGTTTAAATGCATAGAGCAGCCAGCTCTCCCTTGTCTCCTTTCAACTGGGCAAATAGGTGTGATGAAGAAAATGACCTAGCTGCATCGCCTTGCAAAACCTCGCTGCTGGAGGTTTCAGGAGCCGGACTGCTGGCCATTTGAGGTGAAGCCACAGCCCCATGTTCACCATCAGTCTTCCCTCTCTATTCATGTCTTAGCATCTCATCAGACAGGTACACTCATAGCCACTCTGCTACCGATGGAGGGGCTGAACAGCCACAGATGTGTTCAGAGACCTCATGATCATATGATACTAATGAGGTGGTGTGGAACTGGTCTGGGAGGTGCCTCTCACCACAGACTCCTTAGGTTAGCTGCTGCTGACAAATGTCTGCCTTTCCTTTTCTTTCCTCAAGGCTGTTTCCTCCAGCCATCACGAGGCTTAGTGCCAGTGCTCTCAGCAAGGAAGGATAGCACAGCTGTCCAGCCAGACTGACGTCCTGCCACAATGTTTTGTACAACCTCTGCCCAGCCCCCAGCACAGCAGGGTTTCAAGGTGCTGCCTCCAATAGTGCAAATGATAAACAGCTTCTGGCACAAGCATAGACTCAATTTCAGCACAAAAATGAAACAGTACCAGGAGATGGTTTTAGTTATTCAAGTTTGCTCTAATTTCAATATGACACTCAGAAAATGACTGTGGTATGCACAATAAAAAAATTAGGAAAAAACAAATCAAAGGGTTAAAGAGATAACAGCATTATAATTGACAAGATATTTATATTGTTTCGTGGTTTTTTTTCTTCATGATTCTGCCAAAACCAACCTATAACCACAGCATTCAATTTTTCAAGTGTATTTGCCCAAGGCAAGGCAAATTTTTGCACCTACACACATGGGCTTTTTCCAGGCATGTATGTGGCTGTTGTGAGTGCTATTATCCTTCATTAAAAGTGATAGATCTTCAAGATAAACAGGCACGGATTACCATTCCCCAGCTGAGTCTGGATCTATTACGTAAGTAGTCACTCAGTTTCTATAGTTCAGCTTTACAAACATAAAGTTATATGTGCTTTCTCAATGTCTCTCATCACATTATAATTTCTTTTCTCTTTTCCTGGAATCTCTCATAACTTTTCAGAAAACAAAACAGTTTCTCTTACTAAATACTAACCAAGTACTGAAAATACATACATTAAACTGCGGAGTGTTAGCTCAGCAAAATCTAGCTTAGTTCCAAAACGGAAAGGTTTTCCTTAGAAAATACTCTGAGTGTAATTACAGGCTCATGAAAGCTTGTTTTTCAGTAAAGGTAATGTAGAATTTTCCTTCTTTGTGCAAAAGAATCAGTAGTCACATGTTGAGAGAAAGCTTTTCTGAAGTGATGATAAGTTGCCTAAATATACCAAAATGCCTGGATACACCAGGATGAAAGAGGATTTTTGGTTTTTTTTAAAGAACAAACAACATTGTTGGACATTTAACAGACTTAGGCAAAGATCAAATTTTCACAGAAGTGGTACTATCTATATTTGTTCAATGACCTTGCTTTTCGCTTCCATACACAGCTAACCTCTCAATTAGCTTGTTACATTATTTGTTGTCTAGCGTTAAAGCTTCAAGCAAAGCTACTTAAATGGTCATTTAAGTATGCTTGTGTCTCAAAGTGCTGCAGATAGTTTCCATCTCCATGAATTAAAACAACGCAGAGAAAGAGGACAGGGGCAGGAAGCCACAAGAAATAGTATCTTAATATTATTTGCAGTGGAGAAAATCTGCCCTAGTTCTATTTATCCACACTCTAAGTGCTCTGGGGGCAACCTCTGGTCCATGAACGTTTGGGATTTGGTTGGAGTGATGTCCACGTGGAGTAGGCAAGCAGTTGACTGCTTTTGCTTGTGCACCCATCCACACAGTCCGAAGTACATTATTCTAATGTACAGTGGCTCTGCCTCCAGATGTTCATTTCCAAAGCCATGGCAAAAATCTGTTTTTCAGAATCCTAGATGAGTTTGCCATGTAGGGAATTAGGGCTGGCTGGAAAAGAGCTATTCCATTTCATGCGAAATAATTTCAGTGTTTGAAATTTGTCTTCAACACAATACAAAAGAAAACCAAAAACTCTCAAATATCCTGGGACACCAAGCCCTGCATCCCCAACTCAATAGTCAGCAGTAAGAGCACTCATTGATCTATGGGAGACTCAGGTTCAAGTCCCCACTCTGAACCAGGAAAACATTGACTTGAATCTGGATCTCCCACATCTCGGATGAGTGTCCTAACCACTAAGCTTGGGTGGAGCTCTTCCTCTTGCTTTACCCCACCCTGGATCTGATGACATTTTTACTGGAACAGATATATTTGTGTGAAGGGAAAAAAAAGAAAAAAAAAAAAAGAGGCAGCCCAAAACTCAGGAAAAACTCTGATATGAAAAATCACTTTTAGGTATTTAAAATCTGCCAGAATCTGGATTTATTAATCCATTTTGAAAACATCTTAAAACATGATGCTTACCCTCTTTGAAGGACCCTATTAGCAAATACAAGATGGGCCTGTTCTGCAGTAGGGGAACAGGATCTGTCAAGTGAAACAGAGGGAAATACATCTATTGCACATTTCAGAGTGCTCTGTAGGACTTACTGAGCAGCAGCCTGAGCAGGAGGACAAAGGAAGAGATGGTGCCAAAGGTTTCAACAGCATATAGACTGTCCCAGTGCTCTTCCAGTCATGGAAAATACATGTAGGAGCAAGGAAGATAAATATGGAGGTTCCCTTGAGCATCCCTGAGGCATGGAGCGCAGGGTAAAGGGTAAATTGTACCTCTTCCCTTTTCTGCCAAGTCCTTGAAGGGCAATAACAACTGGGCACTGGGAGCTAGGTCGGGGGCTTTTCAGATGAGGATGCCAAGCATTTCAGCTGGTGAATTAACCCAGAGCTCTCATGGCTGAGACAACAGCTAGATCCTATTATTTTCAGGGCAGAGCTTGAGCCTGCTGAGTATGGTCCCACTCCTATTTTTGTACCATGAAAACTCACTGAGAAGGCTGCTGTGAAAAACAGCATCAGTTCCAATGAAGCTGCCTTCTTTTCTGTTCAGAAAGTGTGAAACATAACTGAGTTATACCAGTTTTGTGGGGGAGGGAATTACAAAACTGCCTGACAAACTGCCATGGATTTCACTAGGGGCCTGCCCAGCCTTCCCTCAATGAAGTCCCCACTGAACTGCCTTGCTTAGGGCTCAGCCACACAGCGTACTCTAGTGCATTATTCTGTTCATAATTTCCTTTTCCTGATGGGTCTCTTAACTGTTACACAGATTTTATAAATATGGAATCAAAAGCTCACTGGTTTATGCAGGGTTTTTTCCCAGAGTTATNACACGCTGAGTTCAAAAAGGCTCTGCTAGTATACTGTAGTACTGTACATGAAGATCCAGCATTAGATATTTAAAGTATTTCAAAATCCCTGTGTGATCCAGTTTGGTTTGTTAATCTGAAGCATCAATTCAAGCCTTCTCTCAGCTTCTAGGGTTCCTCCCAGAGGGCTGTTCAATCCTTACACTAGTTTGTCCTATGTACTTTAGAAAAGGCTGGGGAGTCTAGATTAATATTCAACCTGTTGGAACAGGCAACAGGTCTCTTCTTAGCTCTTTAAGTGAAGCATCCATCCATCTCCCAAAAGATGTTTAACTGCTAACACACCTGCATTTCACAGTGGTCTTGAGAGAACCCAGCACGTAACAAATTTGACACTTCTTTGTACATCTAGTTTTAAGGTAAGACCATTTCCAAATAGCTGCTTTTTCTTACTGTAATACTAACCCTGTTCCATACTTTCCCACTCAGTCATTTCACAGAAGATAGGGTATGCCTCATCTTTAAAAACTTGTTGCAGACAATAACATCAGAAAAAAATTTAATAGGAATAAACATGACAGAGATCTTATACTGTGTAACCCTTAATTTTACCTACCTCTGACCAAAACATTTAATTGTGAGGGTATAATTAGATTCACCGTGTCAAAAGCTTCTCTCTCAGCTATATTTTCAATACAGAGCATTGTCCTTTATACCACATTTAGCATGGGTGATGGNTTTATTTTTTTTTTAAATACAGAAGCCTTTTGCTATGAAATATGGGATTCTCTTCAATTATTAACTGCTATCTGGTAACTTATTATACAAGATAAAATTAAATGACTATTTAACCTTGGGCCATATACCAGCAGTAGTCATTTTGTGTGACACCATTTCACATCGAATTCCCTTGTACCAGGGGAAATCCTTGGGCTTAGATTTTTTAGTTGTTTACATTTTTATTGTATTTATGCTCAGGAAAAAGGTGGTCAAATGCAAAATACATTTCTCTGGCTCTACTAGAGCTTGAATTTGATCCGAATAGTACTGAAGTCCTCAAGCACTATACCAGATCTGTGAATGTCAAGAAATGCAGCAGGTGTGCATTAATAATTTTTTAGGGGGGAACTATTTTTAGTTTTTATCCACTCAATGCAATAGATACAATGGGAGATAAAAGAATTAAGATCTCTGTCTTCCCAGACACCTGATTTCTTTTAGCATCATGGAAATGAACAATCTCATTGAAGAGGCAAAACAACATAAAAAAAGTTATGTAGAAAGAAAATTTATCTTCTAACACAAAGATATTTGGAGAAATTCATACAACTGATTACCCCACAATACTGAAGAATACAGACAAGCCTATCAGTCAGTGCTCCCAGGCAGCATATCAACTTGTGTTGACCAAGTCANACACTGGGGACTTTGAGTTTCTTTCCAAAGTTCACAAGGTATGTTGGCTTGTACATACATGCTTTAATGACAAGAGCTAAAACACACTGAAAAAATATGCAGCAGCACTGAAAGTGATCCAGGATGAGCAATATGATATTCAGCTTTACTAATTAGTGCAGAACATAGTTACTAAGTTACCAATATCATTAACACATTGCATGCAACTTTGCATAATAGACTGTAAACTAACCACATTGTAATTCCTGAGAACAGATAAGCTCATTTGGTAGAGGCTCG
>VZTV01088747.1:205-18321 GCA_013400875.1 Anhinga rufa | reverse complement strand
GGCTACCACAAATCAATCTTTTTAATATGAACACCCGTGTTAGAATAGAAAGGGAAAAAGAGATTTCTAGGAATTGTGCTTTAAGTTGATAGACACAAGAAAGTACATGAAAAATGCATTTCCTGGTCTAACAGTCCATGAAAGATTATCACCCCAAGAGGAAATGAAGAAATATTTGGAAAACACAATGAGGCTTAGAGTGATACCAAATTAAATAGATTTAATTTTCAGTTTTTGACATCACTAGACAATAGACTTCACAAATCAGTAACACATACTGATTCTAATATGACCTAAAATTACAGAAACATAGGAGAAGGAATGAAAAAACTTTCAAATTTAGTTAAAAAGTACAGATGTCTTTGTTTTTTCATTGGCAACTTCAACACTATTGCCTTTGGACATTTTATTTTTAAGAAACATCTGTCCAATTTGGATCTGTCACACTGCAACTGTGATTAGTTAGAGATGTTACAAAAAGTGAAATTACTTATGCAAGTCAAGTCTACAGGGTTAGTGTATCATGAACACAAAGTAATAAACTTCCTGAGAACAACAATTTGAATTTCTCTGTTGTCTTTTACCCATGGAACCCAAACCACCTGAAAAGCATTATTTAATTACATATTGCACAACCTAGAGACAGGATATATAACAAAAATTCAGTAAGTCTCCTCTGAGATGGAAAACAGCACATATTCAGAAGGAGAAGTGCAATGCCATGTCTTAGAAGAACGTGAGGATAGCAGTCAGGGAAAATTCAAGAGCACATAAGTAGGTAGCCTGTAATTATGTTGTGTTTGACTGAGGTACCATCTTTAACATCAAAAGTTTTGGGGTCCCTGCTCCATGATGCTTACAACTGCAGGTGGACAGTCATCTTTTTCCCACCAAATATGGCAGTGGTAACAGTTCTGTTTTAAATCTCATTTATAAGAATTTTGAGATAAATTTTAGAGCTGGACAAAAATTTTTAGACAAATAGTTTACTCGCCAAAAAATGCAGGATGACTGAAGCTATTTGGGAGTTTGGATTGAATTCAGCAAATTGTTTCAGCCAAACAATGTGGGGGAGGAAAGTGGAATTCTGAAAATGTGAAACATTTTGTTCTGACATTATCAAAATTACAAAATTCCTGCTTTATTTTCTTCTTTTTAGTTAAAACATTAGAAAAAGTGGGCAGTACAATCAAAAGGGCAGAAAAGAGGAGAGTGACACACCACAAGAAAAACCTGGAGTGTGTCACACTTGGAAGCTTTTCAGTCTGACCATTCCCAGTTTGTGCAAAAAAGCCTCCAAACAAGAATGAGCTGTAGCACAGAGGATAAGGATACGTGCACATTCCAGCTGAGAACATATTTCTCCTGTGAGTTAGAGCAATGATGCACCAACTGAAAGCTGAAAAATGCCGTTTCTAGAGTCTATCGGTTTGATCTACTTTCTCATCTTACATAATGTGTTTGATGAAAAGCAATTTAGACGGCTTCTGATCTGCCTTGACTGAGCTATTTTTGCACGGGTCATCTTCTGCCTTTTAGTGGTTACAAATATCGATCAGATAAAACTATCAGTACTCCTGAATTGACCACTCATCGTAGCAGATTACAGTTGCCTGGAGCTGACAAGCACAGAACAAAGTTAAAGCTGCCTTACCTGCTCACAGGAGGACTGTCTCACAGAAGAGACACCATCTGCTGACCAAGGAACCAACTTCAAACAATCGACTTCCCACTTGTCAAAGGAGTGGGATGCAACTTTCTTGAACTCTGGAAAATCCCATCAATATGGTACATATTACTTAAAACGATGGCCCTATGGCACACACTGTATGAGTTCATTTGAACTCATACAAAGGGCCGCCAGCCAACCAGTTCAAGATCAAGGAATCCAAGAAGAATAAAGCAACTTTTGCACATTCTCTTGTACTGTGCTCCACTGCAAGATCTTCAGATGCAGCTAAAGGTCAACACCAATGACTGCATCAGTTTCTGAACCCTAAAGAGAGAGGAAAAATACAGACATAAAGAAACAAAAGAAGAATTTAAAAATTTGTATCTAAATCTTCATGATAGTAAACAGTTATAACCGTGGTTCTCATCTAACAGCAGTTAGAAAAGAGCAGATGTCATGGCACTGCTGCATGCACTCAGAGCATGTCTGACTGACATGGTACTCTGATAGGACCAAACTGCTGTTCTAGCAGACTGGGCTGCTCAGGCTGCAGATTTGGAACTGGCCATTTAAACAGGTTGGGAGGAAGTGGAGTCCCTATGACTCAAGTTCTAGTATTAAACTCCTGCTTGATAATAGGCAGGGGGAGAATGCTTAATCATAAGCGTGAGTGATGTTCAAATGTCTGAAGCATCATTCCTTCCACTGTAGGAAGCTGGCAGAGATGCAAAAGATTGGAGGACCTACAAAGATGCATAACTCTGGAATGTGTGGGAAGCTCTGACCCATTTCTTGCTGGACGTGTGAGCCTGCTCTGAGGGGCACATTGACCAATCATCCACAATGCAAACCATCATGCCCCAGCAATTCACCTTGGGCTTCAGAGTCTCTGGAGTCTGACCCAAACATGTTATTGCTCATGAAGTCTGGACAGATCGGGCAGCCCTCAACTAACTACAGCTTCTAGTGCTGGCAGAAATCCCAGGCTCAGCCATACTAGCTCTTTGTGGCTTCTCTTGCCCTTTAATAGCTCATTAAGCTCTCTTGCAAGGGAAGAACCCAGCATCCAGAGGTGCAGCTACTAAACTGCATTTACTGTCATCTGTATAAAATTTGCTGTATGGAGCTGAGGCACCACATTGTTGTGAAGGGAGAAAAGTGATGTAGGGGAGCGAAAAACACACTCTGATTCAGGATCCAAACCTTGTTTCTATATTTTCATAGGTTTGTTTGCTTTTATGGTGAGCACAGAATGGGAACAGAAAAATCTTTGAGTATACATATGGCAGAATCACACATAATGCCCCACGCTATTGATGTGAATTTGGCTGAGGCTGGCAGTGACTATATATTGACTTGTGTCAGTATATGTCAGCAACTTGTTTCAGCTGTGTTTGTTCTTATGTTGATTTCTGATTAGAGGTCTTATCAGGGCCCAGAAGTTGATATCCACCACACTGTGTGGGGAAATGTAGTCTATGTCCATAGGGAAAAATTTCAGCTACAAGGATAACAGAGAACAGGGGTTGAAATGATCAAGAATGCTGTGCTGCTAACCAGTTAGAGCCAGAACATGATCAATAGATTAACTTGTTCTGGTCTTGCCTTTGGCAGTTTTGGATGTAAATGACCTCTTGCCTATAGACTATAACTGCCCATTTTCCTGCCTGCTTCTGCCGAAGCTATTCAACCAGAGTTTGAGTGTGCTTTTCTTTCCTCGGTTCCCTTCTGTGAAAAAAATCAACAAAATCTATAGTACAATCCACCATGGGGTGTAAAGAGATTTCCATCTACTCTCTCTTGCCCTGCTCAAGTCTACCAGCTGATCTGCCCACAAGAGCACTGCCTCATCTGATTCATGCAGGTTAGCAAACACTACTCCTTAAAGTATTTTAGGTAGCCTGGCTTATTTGGACTGACACAGGTTAGAAAACACACTAAAGCAGCCCCACCAGCAAACCCAATGGGGCAGCAGTATCTGTAGGAAGGGGGTGATGAGAAGGTAAAGCTGGAAAGAGAAGAGAGCAGGAGGTGGCAGTCCCTTCTGCCCACCCAGCTGAGTTTCACTGGTGGGATCCATCCTCAGGAACAGTAAAACATCTCAGACCAGGAAAGATTTAGTGTTGCAAGCAGGGATAGTTCAATCTGAGGCTGGTGATAGGGACAAAGCTCTGTAGGAAAACAGCTCTGCACCCAAGTTTAAAAAGCCTACCTTGGGCAAATGCCACTAGGTAGTGTCTCTTACATGAACACAATATTAATAACTTATTTCTTCCTAATCTGTGAACAGCATTTCTACACCTAAGGAGAAGAACACATTAGCTTATGATACTTGTATGCTCTAGCCTTCACAGCTTTCCTTGGAGCTTCACAGAGATGAATGAAACAAATACCAGTTGAGTAGTCCAAGTCAGGTACTCTACGCAGCCTTTGTACAAGGGCAATTGAAGCATGGGAAGTTTAAATGACTTGTCACAGACCACAAAACTGGGCAGAATATGTACCTGATTTCCATGTTGGCCTATACGTCAAATTAATCCTTCCTCTGACATTTAAGAGCAGCAGAAAAAGCTAAAGTTGTTGGTCTTCGTTTTCAGAGTAGTTCCTCATTTTGTATATAACTAAAAGAGAGAAGAATATGGGGAGAAGGAATAAAAAAGGATTGGAAGAGAGTAATGAGTAGTTGGTTTATGGATTTCACCATTTTTTATTCAAAGGGAGAAAAGCAGACCTGCTGCTTACCAAGGGAAAGTGTAGTTTTCCTTGATTTTTGGTGGACATAATCATTAGAGCAAGTGGGGGGAAGAGAGAATTAATTGTGTTTGCCATTTCCAGAACCCTGTTCTAACTCAATTGCTAAGTCACAGCAGTAGTGTAATCATACCTAAACATGATCAGTTATCTTTCCTCTTTCTCTCTCCACATACATTCAATTTTATAAAGTGCTGAGGAAAAGGAAATTGAGATTACACTACTTACAGATGTCCTGAGAATGCTGGAAATTGTTGATGGAATAAACTACCCTGAGAGATCACCCTTCCTTCATTTCGAAGCATGTGTTCCCTAATTTGGCTGATGCTGAGAGGTGTTTTCTTTATGGTGCCTTCTGGCTCTGCCACTTTGGCAAGCAATGGAAGAAGATGATATAAGAGAAACCAGTCCAAATGCAAGCACATACAACCTTGAATTTAATTCATGTTTGGAAGAAGAAATTGTTTCTACTATATAAATAAATCACACCCTTTACAAAATCTTTTCTATGGCTCTCTGACAGTAATACTTATTGAAAATGGTATTTTTATCATGTATAACCTGTGAAAACTGTCCCTTTGTCATGAGAAAGATTAAGGCTATGCTATTTTTACTCCTGGCACATTTTCTTAACTAAAGTATTATGGCTTCATTTCCTTTTCTTTTCAGTGTGAATTTAGTGCTAATGAAAAGTCCCACCTTAGCCGTTCAGGAAACTGAAGCATGTTATTCATCCAGAGAGTGAGAATACCACAGCTAATTGTAGTGTAGTGTACCAGCAAAGCCAATCAAATTTGATATGGATGGGAAAATTATTTCAGGAAAATAACTTGTTCCTCCCCATAAGACATGTACAATTCTTAGTCCCCCTGAGGACTTTGTCAACATCATGCCCACTAGTGTTCCTGAAAAATGGTTGCCTAAAAAATTTAAGATCTTTGCCATCGCCAACTGTCAGAATGTGAACAAAGCAAATGTGACCATAACTATTTCACTGACAATTTCAATGGTGAAACTTTCCAAGTAGCTTTTTTTTTAATGTAAAATATCCCCATAAGAGGTTATTCTTAACATTTTGTCCAGCCTTCTTTTTCATACATTAATCTCATGCTGTCACAGCTACTCTCCGCAAAATGGCCATTCAAAGCTGACAGCATATAAGCATGCAATATGCTTCGTGCTTCTGATTTCAGTGTAAACATACCTCCATATGAGATAGTCCCACAACAAAGTCACCATAGAGGATCTGTGCTCAGTCTCACCTCCCTTGCTTCTGAATGGAAAAAACCAACATTTTTCTGGTGGTGAACTTATTTCTAGGTTTGGGTGTCCCTTAACTCAAAAGATGCAGGACCTCACAATGTACTAACCTGCATGTTTGGTAAATCAATAAGACACAACCTACGGTTGCATTTTGTACTAGAAAAGACCAACCTTGGTACACGCTAGATAGAATGCAAAGTGTTTGAAACTGGACATGCCATATCTCAAACAAAATGCAAGCACAGCCTTTGCAGGATGCTTTCTTCAAATGCTACCGTCAGCAAACAGCTCTAACATTTGCAGTAAAGCTTTAATACTGAAGCCCTTGTTATTTCAAAGTTATACAGAGCGGTTTCTGTCATCCATGCTGTAAAGCTTCTATCTGCCAAGAGGTACATAGACCCAAACTCTTCTCTCCATTCATGACAATGTTATTGCACAACTGTGAAGGCAAAGCAAATATGACTCAGAGTATATGATAAAAGTCATTAGGTGATTTAAATCAAAATATGCAAGGTGTCTCAAAGTTTAGTCACTGTTGGATAGAAACTGAGTTATATTCTTGATGACATATGCTAAATTTTTATCTGTAAATGTGTTCTTCGATAGATCTCTCTTTTCTTCTGAAGTGGTAAATAGCTGTCTATATATCTATATATCTATTATCCATTATCTATTTTCTATCTATTTATCTATCTGTCTATCTATCAATGGCATATATGTTGATAATTAAATTTATGATAATATCATTGATAATGAGGAAAATGTTGATAATTACCTTGTTGATAATGAGATGCATGTTAACTTACATACATTAGTATGGCACACAGTAATCACAGAATCACAGAATGGCAGGGGTTGGAAGGGACCTCGAGAGATCATCCTGTCCAACCCCACTGCATGAGCAGGCACACCTAGAGCAGGGGGCACAGGACCGCGTCCAGGCGGGGTTTGAATGTCTCCAGGGAAGGAGACTCCACAGCCTCTCTGGGCAGCCTGTGCCACTGCTCTTGCACCCTCACAGGAAAGAAGTTTTTCCTCATATTTAAGTGGAACTTCCTGTGTTCCAACTTGTGCCCATTGCCCCTTGTCCTGTCATCGGGCACTACTGAAAAGAGTCCAGTCCCATCCTCTTGATACATGCCCTTCAGATACTTATAAACATTGATAAGATCCCCCCTCAGTCTTCTCTTCTCCCGGCTGAACAAACCCAGGTCTCTCAGCCTTTCCTCATAAGGGAGATGCTCCAGTCCCTTGATCATCCTTGTGGCTCTCCTCTGGACTTGTTCCAGCAGTTCCCTGTCCTTCTCAAACTGGGGGGCCCAGAACTGGACACAGTACTCCATATGCTGCCTCACCAGGGCAGATGCCCCCCAGGATGGTATCCTGCCCCCAGGATACTATTGGCCTTCTTGGCCACGAGGGCACAGTGCTGGCTCAGGGTCAGCTTGCTGTCCACCAGCACTCCCAGGGCCTTCTCAGCAGAGCCACTTTCCAGCAGGTCAGCCCCCAACCTGTACTGGTGCCTGGGGTTGTTCCTCCCCAGGGGCAGGACCTTGCACTTGCTTTTGTTGAATTTCATGATGTTCTCCTTGGCCCAGCTCTCAGCCTGTCCAGGTCTCGTTGGATGGCAGCACAGCCTTCTGGTGTATCAGCCACTCCTCCCAGCGTAGTATCATCAGCAAACTTGCTGAGGCTACACTTCATCCCTTCATCCAGTTCATTAATGAATATACTGAACAGGACTGGACCCAGTCCTTTGACCCTGGGGGGGTCAAAGATTAAATGCTTAATCTTTGACTAAGCTGTGGGCCCATGTGTAACCCATGCCCATCCTGGCTCAGATAGTGGGAGGAGATGACACATTGAACTCTCCTCTGAGGCTCTGGATAGGCTGGGGTCTTTGGTGCTTGTCAGCACAGGACAAGGGTCCCAAAAATACATCAGAAAGTTCCCCTGCTCCCTGTTTTAGACATAACGTTAGAATACTTCCAGGAGCAGGGGGGCCAGACAAGATGATCTCTGGAAGTCCCTTCCAACCCCTGCCATTCTGTGATTCTGTGAGTAAATGCTAATATCTTAGGCCAGCTAATATTCACTCACCAATGGTCAGGAGCAACAGAGCCAGGAGCCAAAGAAAAGGAGAAGCCTAGTTTGAACTTATGCTCTCCTATTAGCTGCTGGTCTTGCTCCATTCCTCTCTCTCAGCCCTTTGGTGGGGGTTAACTAACTTAAGACTTCCTTAAATTCCTTAAACACAGCTTTGGATGGCCAGGCTCAGAACTCATGTAAAAAGCCTGGGGATTTATACTGTGGCTGGTGGATGTGAGCCTGAGTGCATCTCAGTGAACATAAATGAAAACTAAATCTGAGGGAAGTTAAGTCAACGTAATGCACTCCTGGGACAAGGGGAGGCGGAAGAAGGTGTAAAATACACCAACTCAGACTCCCTCCAGAGTTGGAGAACTCAGTTTCACATCTGAATTTGGCTTCCATCGCCTGACTCGGAAAAGCGAACTCTCTCCAAGTCTGGAGACACCAGTACATTCTGTGCAAAACCCTTACAGGGATACTGTTAAGCTTGTCTAGCCCACAAATTAACTTTGCCTGACATATCTTAGGTTTTACTCCGGAGGCACAGGCTGTGTTCAAAGAACCTCTGAGCAGCAGAAATGAGGAAAACAGAACGTGCTGCTCTGTGACCTGCTGCCACGTGCTGGGGATGGCATGTGCGCAGCACCCGTGCATGGTGCCATGGGTATTTATGTTGAGGCTGGACGGACCTTTTGCTTTTTTAGATGGAGGAAAAGGAAAAAGAATGAAATAATCTGATGCAGAGCAAATATCTTGCAGAGAAGCCTCTGGGATCCTTACAGCAAGATGTACTGTGAAAAGTACATGACAAAGTAGGGGCTGCTTGGCTTTTAGATGTGCCACAGCTATATAAGCTGCAAGGAGAAAACATCTACAAGTCAGGATCTGTCAAGTGAAAGGACAAAGCAGAAGTATTAGTATTAGCAGCTAGTGTGGGATTTTAAACCCAGGCTCAGATTTAAGAGAAGAAGATTTTTTGTAGCAAAGCCTATTGACCCCACAGAAAGTTTAATAGCATCCTGCCTCCATGAAGGACACCACCACTTAGTGACTTAGACTAGGGACAAGCAAATCGCTACCTCTCTCTAGAGCTGTCCTGGAAGGGAATGGAGACATTAATGGACTGCCACCTCCTTTTCTTCTATAACCTCCATGGAAAGCAGTAGCATAAATTGTGTTTGGTGTAATTCATGTGCCAATATAGAGCGGTGACTAACACCCATGGCTCAGGGAGGATAACAAACCAGAGTTTGGTCAAAAGGGTGTTGTTGTCAGGACTAAATTCCATGTATCTACACATTTGAGAAAGTCTAGGGAAAATACTGTAATCTCTCTGCTACCAGCAAAATTTGGCTTTATGATGGAAAAGTTACAAAAATAAAAGAAAAAAAAAACCTGAGGTCTTATAAATTTAAAAGAAGTTGGGAAGAACTTTTGATTTTGCTAATATAGACCCCCAGACCAATGAAATTAGGACTTGTTTTATTTTAATTTCCTTCTATACCCAGTTCTGAATGGAGGATCCATGTCTGTATTGCCACACCTTTCCTTCATCATCCCCTTCCTCTTTCTTCCCCAATGGCAAATAGGTTTTGACAGAATCTGGAAGGGTATTTAGTTCTCAAAGAATTATTGGGTTTTACTACAGCAGTGAATATCTTTGTGTTGGGGTTTTTAGGGTGTTTTTAAAAAAAAAAATCTAGAACTGCCAGCACTGGGAATAAGTTGCTCAAACTCTGGCTTATTTCTAGTCACAATCATCAGATCTTTCTCTTATCTGGATTGCCAGATAAAAATAATTATATTACAAAAGGACTGCTGCATCAGAAATTGAATGTGTGAAACTAGAATACTGTTCTCCCTCATATATTAGCACTGTCCAAGGAAGACCTGAGATCCTAGAAGTGTTAATCAGGCACCTAGTGCTGCTTTGAACTCCATCATCTTCTTTATAAGAAGCAACCTCCAGGATCTCCCCAAATGAAAGCTGTATATGACACAGCAGAATGAATGACCACGGGCAGCCATCTGCATGAGGGGCACAAGAGTGGCTGGGAGCAGGAGCTTGGCATTCATGCTGCTGACGCCGAAGAAGGGCAGGGAGAAAAGCAGAGCGATAACTGTGTTTTGGCCCAGTGAGGGAAGGCAAGGTGGAAACACAGCAAGGAGGCGAGCAGCGTCAGCAGCCTGAGGCTGCATGAAGTGTCTGTGAGAGAGAGCAGCAGCCCCAGCACAGCTGTGTCCCAGAGACTGAATTTGTAATGACTCGGCATAGCATATGCCAGAAAGCCTGCCTACCCCCGCAACCATAGAAGTTGCGATGGATGCTTTGGGCCAAATTAATCCCTGGTGGAAGCTCAGGAAAAGCCAGGGGAGCTAGAGGCACAAAAAAAATGCAGCCCTTTATTAGCATCATAGCTTGGAAGCCAATTTTTGTACATCAAGAAGTGATAAGCAACCAAAATAATGTCGAAGCAGAAGAGGACTCCTCTTTCTAAGAACTTCTGACTCCAGCGTTACTCATCCTTGTTTCCTGCTGTCCCATCCATTTGCTCAAGTGGCTGGTGGGAATCCAAAGCC
Organism: Anhinga rufa; assembly: GCA_013400875.1. Taxonomy (NCBI): domain Eukaryota; kingdom Metazoa; phylum Chordata; class Aves; order Suliformes; family Anhingidae; genus Anhinga; species Anhinga rufa. The sequence goes on along the minus strand of VZTV01088747.1, from coordinate 7,961 downwards.
AATTAATTATCCCTCACTAAAGAAACAGAATAAAAACCTCTCTGAGAAAGGGCTCCGTGATTTGGTCAGCTTCATGGACATGGGCCAAGAGATTAGCACTAGATCGTGCAAGCAAAGGATCAGCCTGCTGCAAGCTCACACTTTGTGCAGGGGAAAGTTTTCCAGACGTAGGAATTGCACCTGAAAACTGTGCACTGTAACATGATAGAGCAGGTAACATCTGCCAGGTTTTGAGAGATGTTAAATACACAAACATATGTTTGGGCAACCTCATGCAGCCTTTCGTAGCTCATAAAGAAGACACCTAAGGGGGTATGCTTTCAAGGGCTGAAGTCGGTATTTTTTGTTGGGGTGATTAATTTTGGTTGGAAAGTGAGCAGTAATGGTGGTGAAAACTGGGAAAAATAAACTTCAGTAAAAGTCTCTGCAAAAAGCAGACGTTCCCAGAAAATGTTTAGACCAAAGCCAATTTTCCTTTGAGAAAAAGCACTGAAAGAAAGCCATTAGCCCAAGCACCGACTGACTCAGTTTTTTCCTTGCTGCCAGGCACTTTGAGGTGTAAATACACAGGTTTTCAGCTAGAATTGGACTGCAGGTGCAGGTCCAATGGCAATTAACTGAGAGTAATATGCAAGGCAAGTATCAGTGTGCAAACTGCAACCACATAAAGACAATTGTTCATGGGCCTTTCAAATGTTATACACAACTCATGCCTGACCACATAGAGTTAAATCAAAACACGCTGTTAGGGGAAACAAAGAGGAAATGAAACAATGGCAAAGATAAGTTCAGGCTGAAAATACCAAGTGGTCTTTGAGGAAACAATAGGGATGCTATTAATTGTAAAATACCCTGTAGGCTCCAAGCAGGTTGGCAGCATTCACTTTTCCAAGCCTGGGGCCAGAATCAAAGAGGACACTAAATCATCAAAGCAACTAGGGCCTAGAAAAGCAGAAGAGCTGAATGTGTTGCTGAGGGTTATGGAGAGAGTGTCAGTGAATGCTGGCAGCTACACAACACACCCAGACAGAGAACCACACTGCAGCTCAGCAGTCTGCCTCCAAGCCCAGTGGTGGAGGTAGCAAGGCTGAAGAGGAGAAGATTAAATTCCTGCCTCATATTACCCCAGGTCAGGGAGAGCTGACGGTACTGATAGTTGCTCAGTATTAGATCTATTATCTGTGATTTACTAGGTAAAACCCAATATGGATTTCCAGAAATCCCTGGTGTCCATGAAGAATGCATTTACCCAACCAGGCTGAATTTGCTCTAAATATCATTCAGAAAAAGAAGATGTCTCCTCATTAATAACATGTGCAGGAAATAGAAGCGTGACATAAGGAAAGGAGTGAGGGACAGGGCACGTCATCATCCTGTATCGGAGCATGGTTCAGGTGTGGCAGCCCTCATGCTGACCCAGCCCTGTACACTGGGCAGTGCCATTCAAGCCCTGTTACCATCAGGTCACTTCTGGGTGCTGCTTCCAGCCCCAGAATCTGCACAGTGTATGCCACCCTAAACCCCTCTGCACTGGGTGTCCATCCCAGAGGACCATGCGTGGTCCCCCAGGAACCTGCTCCTGGGACAGGACTCAGCTTCTGCAAAGCACACAGGCAGCCCTGAGTGGGGTCACAGTCCAGGAGCATCCCCACACTTGGCACAAGGTAGCTTCTGCCCCAAATCTGGGACTGGTGCAGTGCCCTTGGGAAGAGCCTTACCCTCCCCACAGCTCAGAGAGCACTGACAGCTGACTCCACAACATTTTTAGGTGTTGTAAAACCTACACTGGGGGCGAAGAGGGTTTCAGGGTCTTGTTTTAGGTCAAGATTCAGGTGCTTGTATGCAATGGGCTTGGTGTGTGCTCCTTCATGGACTAAGTTCTTTCAGCCACTTGGATTAAGTGCAGAATATCATTTGGGGCTATACTAAATAATTACATAGCTAGATATAAAAGCTGCTATTAACTCTTAAATGATTACTGCTAGAAGTAGCCAATTTAAAATAACAACTCGAACTCAGTCATATGTTGTTTTACATTCTTATTTGGTGATTGCCAACAATACGTATAAATATCTGTATAGAGGCATTTAGACAAGAAGACGTACTAAAGGGAAACAAAATGAAACAAGTTAATGTTTAAATCAATGCCTATTCATATTCTAGTCAGTCTTGCATAAAGTATTCAAGGTTGCTTTTAAAAAAAACTATAACAAATGTTTTAGATCAAACCTTCTGCTTGAAAACAAATTCTGTTCTAACATGAATTGTTTTGATTGCACTTCAGTTTTGAATCATTTTGAAATAAACCAAACCAAACCAAACCAAACCAGCAAAATGTTGCACTCAGAGTGATTAAACAGAACCCTTGATCTTTTTAGCTAAAACAATTTATCAAATCTAAATGCATTTATATATATATATGTATATAAAATAACAATATGCTATGTTTTGATGAAACTTTTATTGGCTTAAAAATATGCCAAATTCTTGGTCTCACCAAGAGACCAAGGGACAAAATACCTAGGAAATCAAGGAAAACTTCTAAGACATAATATCATAAAATAAGGATGAAAAAGCATCACGACAGGCCCTAAGAAAGTTCCTCTAGCTATAAATAAATACAAGGCTAATGCAGGAGTTCAATACGTTTATTGCCCAGTTTGTCTATGTCCTATATTGCCCCTGGTTTCACTATGTAGATCTGGTGGTACCTACTGCCTAACTCTTTGAGGATCCCCTGGGTTTCATCAGGGAGGCCTACTGGGAACAGCTGGTGGAGCCAGGAGCACCCAGCCCTGTCTGAGGTCACTGCACACCCCAACGTCCCAGGCAGTGCTGTGGTCAGCAGTGGCCACCCCATGCGACATCCCTCTGTGGGTCAGAGAAGGCACTGCCATGGCAGGCACCTGCAGAAACACTTCCCTGACCTCCACTCTGCACTCTCTCCAGCACTGCCAACCCAGTACCACTCCCAGCCAGGGAAACAAATTCTGCCCAGTATCCACTCAGGGTTGAGCCTGGGAGACTGATCAGTCCCACCACCTGCTAGCCTGCAGCTGGTCTGTAAATGCTGCTTCTTTTGGCAGCTACTGTGCAAGGTCCCTGAAACAACCTGTTTGATCCTGTTTCCTTCTTCCCCCTCCCCAAAACCACCAGGACCCAGCCCAGCCTGTTTCATGTTATTGAACAAGCAGTGGTGCAGACCCAGCCAACACACAGCCTCATGGGGCAAGGAAGAATGGACAGAAGTGACCTTTTTTTTTGCACGCAAAATATTCCCTCTGTACCACCAGCTTCTGCTTCAGGATGTCTATTCCCCACCACAGGTCTCTGCACTCTGTTCTGGGGCACTGCAGACCGTCGAAGGACAGGGAACTGCTTGAACAAGTCCAGTGGAGAGCCACAAGGATAACCAAGGGACTGAAGCATCTCCCTTATGAGGAAAGGCTGAGAGACCTGGGATTGTTCAGCCTGGAGAAGACAAGACTGAGGGGGGACCTTATCAATGTTTATAAGTATCTGAAGGGCATGTATCAAGAGGATGGGACTGGACTCTTTTCAGTGGTGCCTGATGACAGGACAAGGGGCAATGGGCACAAGTTGAAACACAGGAAGTTCCACTTAAATATGAGGAATGTCTCCTTCCCTGGAGACATTCAAACCCCACCTGGACACGGTCCTGTGCCCCCTGCTCTAGGTGTGCTTGCTCACGCAGGGGGGTTGGACAAGATGATCTCTCAAGGTCCCTTCCAACCCCTACCATTCTGTGATTCTGTGACATGGTGAAGAGCAGAGTTGAGAGTCTACTCAGCAGAGCTGGCCAGCCCTCCATTAGCATGCAGCAGAAGCATGCTCGGGGCAATCTGAGCTGCCCTGGATTGACTCTACACACTGGGAGGAGAGGTTGCCACTTACATGAACATCTTTCTTATTGTCCTCTTTCTCCTCCTGCCATCAGCTACCCACTTCTTTCCCTTGCCACCTCCCTCTTGCTATAAGGCAGCTAGATAGTGCTCAGTTTGACTTCTGATTTAGCCCTTTCAAATTACGTTTCCATAAGTAGATTAAATCATTCCAGGGCCCATCCCTACCAACTTGTCACTGTTTTGAGGGACAGCAAATTTACTGGCATGGACTCAGGTCATATCCATTCCAGTTGGCCTTGGTACTAGAGAACATGCCATGGCACATTTACTTTTCCAGTATAGATGTGGTCATGAGGACCAGGAAATATCATGCAGAATTAAATAAATACACAAAAGAGAATATTTTCCAATATCTACAAGGAAATTTTGGAGGAGATGACTGATGCCAAATATTTTTTTACACTTGATGTGTCAGCAGGGTTCTGGCAGGTGCCCTTAGCAAAAAACAAGCACATATTTGTGCACATTCAACACCCTCTTTGGGAGATGCTGTTTCCTCAGACTGCCATATGGGTTGTATTCAGTATCCAAGGTGTTTTAGAGGAAAATAAAACAATTTTTTATCATATACAGAGTCCTTAAGCCTAAGCAGATGAGGAAAAATAGTAAAATCGCATGGCAAAAGGCTCCAGCAACTTTGAAAATAACTAGATCTGCTACGAAGAAATTAATCAACCGTAACACTAATCTAAATGCTATATAATGAAAATAACACACCCGGAGGAGAAGTTTCAACTGCACAGAGTACAGACAGATTGCAGTATATGTGGGCTGTCACTAACATGCTTGCCCCAACTAGCACGTTTCTCATAATGGTGTACTCCGGAAATAAATGTATGGCTTAAAAACCTTATCAAGCAGCCTGGAAAACTGATATTGGTAAAGGGGACTCAGTTCTGAGGCAGCCCCACACCAAATGCTCAGCAGACTAACCAGTGCCTCTAGACATGGTGCTAGCACAGTGTCCTCACAACAGGTGGGACCAAACTGGAGGGTGGTCAGCTCTGTGCAGTGACAACCACCAAAAGCTGCCATCAGATGTCCAAGGGCCATTGTTCTTCCTCCCAAGCTTTGGGGTGTCAGATAGTTGCTTGAGAAAGTGCAGTGCTATGATTTAAAGCCAAGCAAGAACAATATACTGCTGTTACAAATCATGCCCTGCCAAGCCCTTCACCAGGATCATACAAAGCTTGGGTTCCTTCAGCTTCCAAGCGTTGTTTTGCAGTTGAACACAAATCCAGAGAGCCTGGGAATAGTCTGGAGCATGTGACAAAAATGTGAAGGTCCTCAGTCTAAAACAGCTTATGTATAATGCAATTGGATGAGTCAATGCCTTGTCTGGTTTCAGAGAGACCATGATGGCCAGAACTGCTGAGTGGTAGAAATGCAGCAGAAGGCAGCTCTGGTTACTGGTACACAGGGCTGAAAGGGCACATCCTGGGCCCTGCTGTTGGTATCAGTGTGATCTTGCTTCTCTGGCAGATAGCACTGATCACAGACAGCAATCATATCCTCAGATACCTGCAATACAGGAGCCGGTGAGACCTTCTGAGAAAGAAGAACTGCAGCTGAGGTACTGGGGAAGAGAGTCAGCACTCTCGCCAGAGCAAGTCTTGTATGCATAATAGCAAAACTGAATTCAGACAGCCATATCCCATGACACAGCACAGTGCTCTCCATCCAATAGCACCGTCACCGTCACCGTCACCAGCTACATTGTGCCACTTGGTATGCTGCCTGACATTTGGTATTATCTACATTTTGCTCATTGTTATTTTTATAGTAGCTGGAGAAAGATAATGTCTACCTTTATCTACCTTTACTAATCTCTTGCAGTAGTCAATTGGAATCAATTTTCATCTTGGGCAGGAGCTCATGTCATACAGTACTATCAGTTAGCACCAAGGGTCTTCATGAAGGGAGTGACCCATTGGACTTCTCAGCCTGGAATGACTTCCAACCAAGACACTATGTCTAGCTATGGACATCTGCACCCAGACATGCCTCAGACACCCACTAGACCATGGCTTCTCTTAGTATGCCAAAGAGGACAAGGGTCACTTATAGAGCACAGTGGCACACAGGCAAGTATAGAGGTTCTTACAGGGGAAAAAACCATGAGGTTCATTTTGAGAGAAAAGGCCAAAGCAAAAGGAGTTGACTGGTTAAAACATGAGATAATCAGAACACAATGACCTGCTGTTTAAATCAAGACTGATAATGCAGAGGGAGAAGAAATTAATCAAATAGTGACCCAACTATTCCATTTTAAAAAGTCAGACATTTCCTTTTATAACTGGTATAAAACAATAGATGGTGGAGTGAAGAGGCTGAAGAATATGTTGTTTTCATAAAACAATGTTGTATTTGGGGATTAGAGGAACCAGTAATTATGATATTTTAGCGAAGTCTGGTTTTGGCAGCTTTTTCAGCATCCACATGCAGAATGAAATGTCACTTCCAAATATCAAATTAACAGTAAAACTAGTTCTCATTTCTCCTGAGCTTCATTCCATTGATTGAGTGATTTAGAATACCAGAGTGTTTCAGAAATAAAATACACTTGGTGGCATTTCAAGTCTAACATTTTGCTCAGATGTGCATTGTACAATTCAGCAGATTGTTTAAGAGAAAGCAGCTACAGGGGTCAACAAACCTGACTCAGATATGAAGTTACTGGAAGAATCCAAGTTGGTAGATTTAAAAAAAATCTAAAATAAACCACATGATTGGGTTTCAAGTTTTAAATTAATTTCACAAGGTGATCTGATAAAAAACTAGTATGAGGAGGAAAGGTAGCAGAAGAATCAAAATCCCTTGGTAGTAACTTAAGTACTTGTCTGATTGTGTGCATAAATCAGAGTATCAATACTGCCAGGGAAATTCCTCCAGTTTTCTATGGAAAGCATATTGCATTAAAGAGACGCTAATCTAGAGATCCCTTGATCATTAAAACTCTCCATAATCAAAACAGGGTCAAAAGGCAAACTAATGAAATAAAATCCAGTGATTACAAAAATAAACAACTGAGCAGTAGATGGTAACTTCATGAAGCATATGCAGTAGTTCATATTGCAAGAGTGGGAGGATTGGGAAAAAAATACTGTATTTGAAAAAAATATATATTTGTCTGAAAATGATCTCTTAATTTTTTGGCTACTCTTTCATCCACCACAATTGTGTGGTCTGTTTTTCAGAGAAACAAGAAGCCAACTGAACTTCCTTTGGCCAGAGTTATATTGTCTTGGGAGTGGAGTCGTGTTTCTCTTAAACAACTGAAGGCAAGATTGTTGTCTTATATTATATGTGTTGTTACCAAAGCTATTGTGGATGAAGACCATACCCAAACCATAGCAGACTGTACCAAGTCCAGAGAAATATGTCCTTCCTTCAGAAGAGGAAAAAAAAATGTTTTCCATTGTACAACTGAGAAAACAGCTGTTGCTAATCCATGGAGTTTTAGAAGACTGACTAGTAGCTGTGTCCCTCTGGAGATGGATTGACTTAGCAAGCAACAGGCCAGTTTTAAGGAAGAAATTCTTCACCAGTGCCTCAGTGCCCTCTCTGCACCCTGAACATACCAAACCAAGGACAGAAGGTGTACCAGACTCCAGAAGGAGATGACAAAAGTTGAGCTGGAGGCATCCCTAATTGTCCAAGAAGACAACCTTGAGTTTACCTGCAAGCTTTGTTTTTTTTTCTTATTTTCTCATGCTATTTTAAACACTCCACATGCAAAATGCACATACAAGCTGTTGGGAAGAAAATGAAATTTAAAGATGTCTGAGGAGTATCCATAGACCATGAGCACAGGGGAATAAACTAAGCAC
>VZTV01088733.1:1245-17006 GCA_013400875.1 Anhinga rufa | reverse complement strand
TAGCCAGTAAAGAGCTGCTAGATTAGCACAAATATATAAATCTTTTCTCAGCTTCACCTCACTGCTGTTTAATACTACTTTACTATACCACTGTGCTTACTAGCTTAAAATACCTTCTGTTTGGAGAAACGCATATTTATTATTATTATTGGGGAGTTTTTGTGCAATTTCCCTGAGCACAGGCTGACAGCTGCATAGCACTTTGTCATTTATCATTGTACACAAGATCTGTCAACTTGGGAAACAATTTCAATAAAAAAAATTCTGCATTAAATTACTTTGTGAGAGAAAAAAAAAAAACCCAGTTCTGGCTTTTGTATGTGCAATTCTGTGTCTCTGTTTATTTATTTATTTTTGTCTACTTTTTTCTTCTTTTTTTAATTTTGGCTGTGAAAGGTACTTAATGTACCAAAAACAATTTGTACAAGCATTATTTCACCAATTGAAAGTGTGTACGCCTTGCTGAGGTCTCCCTTATCTAACTGTTGCTAATACATTTTCATGCTGTGCTCTTATGGCTTCATTTTACAGTTGACGAGATCACCCACTCCATGCTGTGTTGGAAATGGGACCCTCGTCACTCTAGTCCACAGAGTGCACTTAACATGTGAACAACAAACAACAAAAAGTTACTGCTTTAAAAAATCTTCATCCCTTTATCCCTTTGTTGTAAACTTAGCCTTGCTTTTGTGGCTCACTTTAACAAACCAAAGCATAACAGCTATGTAAATCAGAAATCCCGTAGCTATCAAAAAGAGGAGGGATTTATTAACCTATAGGTTCTGNTATAGGTTCTGTTGAGTTAACCTCAGAATAGGTTAATAACACTCTTCAGATTCTTCTAAAATCTCAAGCAGTCCTACTCTGCTGACCTCATCCTCCTCCAAGCTTACAGTGGGAGAAATAATATTTCTTTTGCATGACACAGCATTGTTCTCCACTTTTGTTTAATTTCTTGCATGGCATGCCCTGTAACAAGATCAGCATCTAAGGCCTGCAGTTAGTAAAACCAGCTGGGGCAATAATTGCTGTGAAATTATGTTCTGGACAGCTGAAAAGGCGGGATCAGTATTACAGTCTCTTGTTTTCCACCCTGTCAGTTTTTTCTCCAGCTATGGATTTGTTGTCATCAGTGCCTGATGATTCTGCTGACACCCCTGTCAGAAAATGAATTTTTCACTCCCCACTTGATTTAGTCCATTCATAGCATGTAACTCTGTCAAAAAGTGCCACTCTCAAGCTCACTCACTCATGTGTTTTCTTTTTCTACACCAATGCTGGACAGACAGACAGACACATAAACTCATGAAATATTCAGTAGGCATATTTCCCCCTTATCTTATAGTTATTTATTGTCCTTGAGAAATGCTACATATCCTTTGAGTTTGCTTTAAATCACTTGACTTCAAAAATCTTTCTTTTGGAGGAGGGAGATTTGCAGATTCTGTACTTCATGCATGAATTAAAGCACAGATGTTAAGTTTTGGCAGATTTCTCGATGAAACTAATACTTGAATGTATGCCATTAATGCCCCTCAGTTTCATATACTAGTACTAATAAAAAGATGCTCCAGAGCCTTTCAGAGGAGACTAGTTGGTGTTAAAGTGACAGATGGCTTCAAAACTTGGTCCATAGACATGACGCAGTAATGGTGTAAAAAATAATAATTGGGGGATCTTTTAGAGCCTGGATTATTCACCCTAAATGGTTGCGTATTGCTCTCTGAGAGTCAGTGTTCACAGAGAGAGTTCTTGTTTCTGAGGAAACAGTCAGCCCTCAGTAGCCATCACCAAATAACTGCATTAAAATACACAAAACTGCCTACAGGCAACCTACTTCCAAGATGCAGAATCACAGACTTTTTCAAGTGTGAGCAGAATGTGATTGCATACAACAATGAATGGCATCACAAGACTTCACCTCTGTAGCAGGCACAAGTGTTTCAGAAATCACTTCATCAGACATGGAATAAAGTAGAGTAAGACTGTTAAGAAGATACACAGAAGCATTTGTGGCAGCACAGGGGCCCTATGTAGTTATTAAGATGCTGATAAAAATTAAGAGCTGTTGGAAGATGAAGGCTATCAAGAAGATGAAGAGTCATGTCATTAACATGAGACTATTCATGTGACACTGGAAACAATGTTCTCGGCATCTGTTCTTATCCACACTTACACTGGTATCAGTGAGACATGGCTCAGTTGTAGTTAATGAAGTTATACAGGTAATAAAAGCTATTCTACAAGAGCTACCATACTGATAAAAAGAAGAGTATGCGTAAGCTGCCCAGTAAATCCCAGCCTCAGTCAACATGGCTTTGCATTTGACACCAGTGGAGGCAAATTTTACGATTGATATATTTTCCACTAAATGGTCTTATCACCAGCTGTAGGCAGGCTAGTAAGGGTAACCAAATATAAAATCAGCAGATGCTGTCCTCAGAAAGCTGCTGGTCTTTTTCATGTGATTTGATGTTTTCCACAGTATTTTCATTTAAAAAGTGCAAGAAAAGTTGAAAGAAGGCAGAGGATGGCAATACAAAAAATGCAATTTCAACTGACTTCAGATTTATCAGCAATAACAAAGGATTTTCAAATGTATTCCTGTCATTCATTTTAATATAACTATCCTGACGTGGATATAAATCTCCAGTACCTGATCATTTATTGGAACAACATCTTTTAGAAGAAGTTATGGTCATTCTGGTTTCAAAATAATTATTTCAAATAACCTGTTAATTGATTTTTTAATAGTAAAGTCTTCTATCTTGAAGAAAATGGCAAGTTTATTGTTTTTCTTTTTGCTTTAATCTCTGAGTTTTGGTTCCAGCAGGCAAATTTTTTCCTCCAAGTCAATTATAACTCTAAAAACAAATGAAATGTAATTACCTTTTTATTGACACATTAAAAGGAAATAAATAGTATAATCAGCAGTTATATGCTTTCCTCAAAGGTGTTGCTTTCATAAGCACTATGAGTAGCTAACCAGATTCAAAGAAGTGGGATAAAGAGGTGGGAAGTGGGCTGTGATGAAAGAATAGGGAGTCAGTGATTTCAAACAAAAGAGGAGTGTATGATACAGTCTACACAAGAATAGCTGATAGAATTGAAACACATAGGGGGTTGAAATAGTTCTTATCAAATTTTACAAATCATTGCATTCCACCTTTACTTACAATATTTCATTGCTCTGCAATTCTGCTGCCCAAGGGCTTCATACTATTGAATTGTTTTGGAGCAAAACACTCTGCAGTATTAAACAGTCTCTACAAAGATACAACTGGACCTGCAGTCTTAATAATACATCCCTACAGATGACACAGCTGGCCTTGCAGTCTCTGGGTAAAAGAAGATCATCACAACTGAGTGGTCAATTTTATATGACAGACACTGGAAATTATTAGCCTTTTAAAAAATGGTCTGTGAGAAGTTGGTTGTTGATCTTGAAGAGCTTTGATACATAGTACACTCATTTTTTTTTAACCAACTTTCTGGACAGTAATCTCCAGTCTGAATGACAACTTTTATTGTACTTTGACAGGTAGGCTTAAGTCCATGAAGATGCTTTTACAATGGAAATAAAAAAAGGAAAAGTCTCATCATGCTTAAATTATGTCAATCAATTGCTAAAAGGAAAAGAAATAATAATCCCTCCCCCCCTAAATAACTAGAAACAAATGAGCACAGGGCATTAAAAAGTTAACAAATGAGGGACTGAAACTTTTATTCAGTCAGAGAAACAGAGTTTAAAGGGGAAAAAAAACCACAGAGAAAGTAAAACAATTATCAGTTATTTTAGGAAATAAATGTTCACTAATGTCTTCTGAGGATTTGATCGAAATGGTGCCGGTGTCTCACAACGCTTTGGATAAAGTTACAAACACATGGAGGAACAATCAGACCATTTGATCCAAAAAATTACAGATCAAGGATCTGATACACAAAGGAGTTATTTGAAAAATGACTGTCTGGAGCTGGAGCAGAGTGTCTCACACACATTAATACTGTTGCTATAAAAAGAAAGGATAAGAAGTAGGAAGGACAAAAGACTGAAGAAATAACACCAACTGCTCATTGACCCGAAAGACAATAGTGGAAACTTCTATCACCATTTTTTTCTATTTTGAAGTAAAATGCAAAAATGAAGAGTCATGATTAAACAAGGGAGTAAAAAAAGCAGAAAAGTTCTGTTTAGCAAGTCTACTTAAACTGTTTTTTCTTGCCCATTATTTATTACAACTCAAGTGTACGACCTAGTGTCACCCTACTCAGATGGAAATGTGAGCATGTGGGCTATTTAATATAGTGAATTTCCCGAATGTAGCACAATTACAGAAATGCGCTGAGTAACTTCGGGCTGATTCGCCAGTAAAGAATTCTTTATGGAGTGCCTACAAGGCACACCTGTGCCTCATTACCTGAATCGATATTTTTGGTATGTTGATTTGAAGGACAAAATAGGCTTAAGAGATTCTACTTCCATTATTACAAAGAACACAAAGAAGACACATTAAAAACTGAAAGAAAAACTCAAAAACCTGCCACACAGTACAACAGGAGGACAAAAATACAAGGCTAGCTCTAACTTTGCACCTAGGAGCCTCTGTATAGCAAACAATTCCATTTTGTTAACAAGCCACAAGCGTGCACTTAAGAAGCAGGTGAATAAATGTAATTGTGAGAAGTACAATGATGCTTCTGAGTCTAAATTGTCTTCCTCCCAAGGCACATGTGTGCATCCATTGCATAGTATTTTCGTGTGTGGTTTTATTTTTCCCCTCTATTTTAAAACAAGTAAACGACTTTTCCCTTAATGACCACAAAGAGGTAAAGGTTTACAGGATTCCTTTTCAAATCTGTCACATCTCTGTTTCTGTATTATTGAAATAAAGCAGCCATAGGCCTTCTCTCTCTCTGTGCATTCCTGGATTGGCTCTGGCCTGTGAGGTCAATACAGACTAAAGGTCATTAATATCCGATAGCTGCGAAGGACTTGTATTAAACACTGATATTCCCATTATGATCTCTGATAAATAGGTTTCCATATCAGAAAAACACCATCAGAGTTACCAGCAGCTGGCACAGTTTTAGCCTCAGCAGAGGCCAAGGAACAAACAGACTGAAATACCCCATCATCTCTAGAAGCAGTTACTTCTACTTTGAGCGCAGGTAGATTGGCGAGGTACCAGGGGGTAAATTTGCCCTCTGTCTGCTCCTGCCATACCCATTCCTTGCACAGAGGCAGACAGATGTAACCTCCATGACTGACAATCTGACCACTGTGACTAGCTTTTCATTCAGTTTATTTGCTCTTAAGCCTTCTTTGCAGACCACTTTTATTCTAGAGAATCAAATACGCTGGAAAGCAACGCAGGTGTTCAGATAGCTCCAAAGGTAAGGCTGTGCTGAAATTGGTAGTGAAAGCAGGACTTCTAACCTTTCACACTTTGATGACTGAATTTAGACTCCACATTTAAAACTCTCACTTTTCAGGAGACGATTTCATTTACGTATGTATTGTACGGGAGAAGATTCATACACTGTGGCAGCACAAACATTTAAAGTGAGTGCTTCAAAAATCCCCCAAGATTATACCACCTCAGCCTCCAGTAGCTGACCCATATTTAACTTATTTAACATGCGCACTCCTGCACAAACCACCCCAGATGCAGATGGTTTTTGTGATTTGAGCCGTACCAGGCAAAAACTGATTCAGAGCGGCAGAGAAATGGCAGTGGACTGCTAAGGACTTTTAGTCACTTCCCTTCCCAAATATTGCCAGCTGCACTAAGGTGATGCAAAACCACCACTTTGAGGAACCAGGTGGATGGGGAAGGGTAAGAAGGAGAAATGAGCCGTGCAGCCATGTGTTGGACTACACAACGGGCAGGCCCAGATACCGCTGCTTCAGCTACCATGGTGCAATGAGCAGCGTTGCTGGAGGGAAGCCTCAAAGCCTCCGTGTTTCCATATGTCCCTCTGCTCACAACAACTGGCTCCCCTTCACAATATGGTGCACAGTCTGAACTTCAATCCCACACTTTCTCCTCTGAAAACAGCCCACTTAAGAGCGTCATTACTGGATGTGTGTCTGTGGCTAACTGGTCTTTAAATGTGGCAGGATCTGGCATGGCATATACTTGTCTGCAAGTGTAAGGACTGGGATGTTAGAAAGGTGCATAAGGAGAGTATTGTCTGGAGATGAATCTGGACTTAAGTGATCAGTCCTGGATTTTTAGCAGTGGCATTAGCAGAAAATTCTCAAAGGGGTACAAACATTGAAGGGAAGCGTGTGGCATCCACACAAAAGAAAGTCTTAATTCAAATTGCAGTCAGCATCACCTTAAATATTAAAGAGAGCTTCGTAAGAAAGACTTACCCCTAATCACATGCAGAGTCAATGCCACTGTATTTTCTTGTTGCTGGTTGCCTGAAAAGCAATGCACGTTTTGATTATGCTCTCCTTATATGCAAGGTAGAGAAGCACAAGAGAAAGTTTAATCTAAACAAGCTTCCACCTAACCATGTCTTGCATTTTTACTCCCCATCCTGCCCTCAGAAGGTAAAAATAAATTGCTGAAGTCTTTGAAGACCATGAGTACTTGCTAATGGAACGGCACCTGAACTCAGAAAAAAAAAATCTGCTTTACATCTCTGTTGACTGGGAATTCATTTGTATATATGTGCTGCAAATCACTATCTCCACCAACTGCTTGATATGGAAAGAAGAAAATGATGCTAGTAATGTATGACCCTGAGAGTAGAGGAATTGTAGCTATTTACATCAGTTGTCAGCAACCTGCTGCTTGTTTGCGGTGTTGCTGCATGGATATAGATAACCTCTCTGAAACATTAGCTGAGACAAAGCAAGTAATTCTTTGTTGACACATTGTCAGTTTCTAATTTGTTCTCAAACTGTGAGGTAAATCCTCCATCTCCACTGGAAAAAGGACCACTCTATCTCGCATCAGGCTTTCTGCCCTTTTCACTTTCTATTCTCAGCTGGAAATGTAGTCGAAAAGGAGTTTCCTGCCCGGAAACTGATAAAACATACCAACAAAATTATCTGGAGAGTTTAACCTTAGCTGCGGTCCCTTTACATCACCCTGAATAAAAACACAGAGCAATGCAGAAAGAAAACCATGATCCTTGTTAGTGCAACATTGGAAATCAGGAGGGCTGCAGTTGCAAGGGACAGAGGTTATCCATTGCGCTCAGAAAATGTGACTTTAGCTACAGAAATAAATGCCTCAGAGCCAGGTCTTGGTGAGCAAAAATGAAAAGCTGAGAAACAAAACCAGGCTGATGGCTCTTCATGAAACATCACTGTGTCAAGAAGAAATGGCGAATGCTGTGGCAAGGACTTCGTCCTCTTTCTGCTCCTACTTCGTGGTGCCTTTGAGGAGCCCGCACTAAGAATACAGTAAAATGTGATGTGCTAGGAATTTCCTTGCAGAGAGATTGACCTGATTACATTTCACTGGGCATAGGAGCTCATTCTTCTTTCTGACTGCTGCTTGGATATAAGACTGACAGCTGGACTCCATCACTTGGATTAATGGGTTAAAAGCTGACATCTTTTTAGTATTTTGGACTTTATTTTCTTTATCAGCTTGACTTTCATGCTCAGAGTGCTCTTGCCACAATATTCTTTTAAAAGTACACTTGTCAGGGTCCATTTGCTACTAGCTACCTTGATGGTGACATCAGCAATGGCTGTGGTTTACCTTTTGACCTTAGAGAGGCAGCAGATGGGCCCAGTAATAAATCCCGATTATTAGTGAAGGAGCCAATAGCTTGGAAAGACAGAAATAAAAGTCAGGCAGTTTTACACTGCAGTTCTTGTTATCTGCTTTGATATGGAGTTGTGGGCCGTGTCAGGGGCGATGATGAGCAGCCTGGGCTGCCTGCAGCCCTCTGCTCCCAGGCAGGCGGTGCATGCCACGCCGCTGGCCTGCTCTCCGTGCCCTCCCACGCTCCTCCCTTCCTCCCCCAGCAGACCAAACCGCCTCCCCACCCTGAGTCCACTTAAGCTTTTCCGTCCATCGCTTAAAAGCAGCAGGAGGAAGGGTAACAGCCCTTGGGGCAGCCAAGGGGCAGGCGGAGCTGGGCCGTTCTCCACATGCAGCCATGGTAATGGCTGACATCTGCCATGCAGGTCCTCGAAGAGAATGCGAAGGGGCGGAGCGCTGCCAGAAGAGTCCTCAGTGCAGCCCGGTGGAGGACAAGAGAACTCTGCCATGGTGTTTTAATAGTGTTAAATAAGTAAATGAATAAATAAACTGGTGGTGCAGTCTCCTGCAGCATCGATTCTGTGTTCAAGACGCTGGGGTTTGCAGGCGGTGTGGCCGGGCCAGCCGGTGGCCGAGGGCTGGCAGCAGTTACCTGCAACGCCTTGGTCAGGCCTTGGCTGTGGGAAATGCCTTTTAGCCACAGCAGTACACTGCACGGTTCAGCTCAGACAAATATTTTTTGGTTTTGGAATGAAGTTTATGCTTTAATCTTGACTGGTTTGAGTTTTTCTTCCCAATGTGTATAGTTTGATGGGAGAATTTTCTTGATTGTTTCTAGGCATGTTATGTAGTGTACACACTTGAATTTTGCAGCAAAATTCTTGGTAAATTGCGGTTTTGCACAAGTAAAGTGTAAGATTTTGCTTTATATAAACACAAAAAGCTGCCTGTAACAGCTCAGCTGCATAAGCCAAATTTCCAAGATCCTATTGCTACCTGCATGTACTTACGACTTGGATATTCACAAGACTTATCTTATGTTGTATAACCCTGTACAGGAGAATGATGAAGCAATTGCTGTTTAACTTAATTATTAGGCATAAATCACCTAGGAATAATACATATTAAGAATGTTTCTCTGAAATGTCTATGTATATTTTTGTCATTTTAATTTTTTTTTTTCAGGAAGAGTGAGGTAAGTAATTTTGTCTTCTTCTCACCCCAGGTTTTTGTGGATGCTATGAAACATTTGAAGTTTTCCATTCAGTGCTGTTTTCTCAATAGATATGGAAACTGTCTTTCAAAAAAGAAAAAAAGATTAGTTTATGCTGGGGATCCGATCCTGCTCCTTTTATGTCTGTGAGCAGTCCCATTTAATTTACTGAGCGTAATGTGAACAGACTATATCTTTTAAATCAAATCAATGAAAATTTCACACTTCTCTTGTCTTAAAAACTTTCCCATTCATTTATTAGTAGGAATGACTGTATTTTGGCTTAATTTGCAAACTATTATTAAATTGTTGGTTCTGTTGCTAGTGATTTGCAAATGAGCATTGATTTTTTGCTTTCCAACAAATGAGTCATTTAAAATTCCAAGGAGTTATCAAGCAATTCCTTCCCCAAAAAGGTATGTGTGACAATTAGGACATTTTTGATTGTTAGCTAAATTTACTTCAGGAATATGATGGAGAAAGGTCTTTTCATATCAAAAAGTTCTATAATTAGTTTTCAAAAATGGGAATAATTTCTGAGGTGGAAAAAAGATTGTGGCATTTTTTTATATATAATTTTCATAAATGTTATTCATTTACCTGAGCAGAATTTTTCTGTGGAAATATTTGGTAGCAAGTCTACAATAGGTAGTTTTAGATGCAATATTGCAACCTTTGTTAGCAGAAGTACCGGAAAAGTCAATTTAAGATGCCATTTTCTACTCCGTATAGTGTAAAAGAAGAATACACATAGGAATCAGGCCCTTAATTTGTATAACAACAGACACAAGCTTACTGCAAAATTATTAACGACTAGTGGTTTTACTTCATCAGTTGTTAGTTATATCAATCATTTCCTTGCCAGCATGGAAACAGAAGCTCTACTGTTTTGGAGGAGAAAGTGTATGTGTATGTTGTGTGTGTTCCATATAAATTACCCAGGTGTTTTAATACATCCAGGTGGTTTTTTATTCCTTTTGGAAAAACAGAAAGGAAACAACCCAAGGGCTAATGTTCTAATTATCAGTGGTTGTGCAAGCCTCCAAAAAGCATGTATTCTATAACCCCTGGAAAAATTCTGACATGTTATAAACTGGCTAAATTAACTTAAATCAGTAAACAAACAAATTGGTGCCAGCACAATAGTACAATAATGCAATGCATACTAAGTGACTTATTTTCCTAATGCCAGAAATAGCTGTCTAAACCAATGCTAAATAGCCTTGATTTTTCTTTATATAATTTGAGTTAGAAGTTTTAAAAAGTTATAATTCCTGATTTTTAAAGAAGAATGGTAGAACATCTAATTTCTCAGAGATTTTTGGGAAATTCTTTGTTGACATTGACTTACAACCCAAATCACATATGATTCAAAATGTTAAAAATAAACCTAGTTTCATCCAACTACTGTGGTGACTCTGGAAGCTTGGGTGCGTGATTTTTTTTTGGTTTAGCATTGAAAGAGGAAGCCAAATTCTTCTTGAGGGCAGATCACATTGGGCTAAACTGAGAAATATTGAAATAGGATTGCATATGTAAGAAAAGATAGAGAAACGTGTGGGAGCAGAGCATAAAAAACTGTAAGGAAATGTAAGACTCCACAGCGGTTTTTGGAATCAATGATAGGGGCATCAAGATATAATGCAAAAGCATAATTTTTACTCTTTTAGTTCCTTATGGCTGTGTATCTGCTTTTCTGTCGTGTATTGGAAGATACTGTGAAGACGTGAATTTTCTCTGTGAACAACAGATAATACCCTATGTAAATTAATGGCTGGCCCTGCCTGATTGCAGAAGTGTGGGGAGAACGTTGCAGGAGCCATTCCTTCCATTGTTGTGCACATTATTTTTTGCAGTCCCAGGTTGTGTAAGTATAATCACTCTTTATGATTCTGGTGATAGACTTTGGTGGTAACATCTCTGGGTGTGAATATAATATACTCTATATAGATCCAGAATCCATCATGTGTTTAGCAAATGGAACTGAGTTTAGTTTGGGGTATTGCAGGGTACCACATACTGCAACTTCTGGAATTTTTAGTTATTGACAGTTTTTAAGCTGAAATGTTTATATACTGGCTCTTGTGTAGGTAAAATATTCACACCTTCATGTTTCTTTTATGATCACATAATGACACCTAAGCCATCAGAATGCTGTAGAGATGCTTTTACCTTCTTTTGACTACTCAATATATTGATGTTAATATCTATACTGGACTAGAGATCATCACATTTATGCATCAATATGAAATCAAAACAGCATATTTATTCATTAATATGAAATCAAAACAGCGTGTCTCAAGCACTTACCTCTTTCGAAATCCAAAATGCTTTTCACAAGTGACATAGAAGTTTCTAATATTTGAAAATTCCACAGACATACACACAGACACAGAGCTGTGGAAGAAAAGGTATGTATCCCATAATAATGGGATACATTGTTTTCTGCTTCTGTCAATAACATACCTATTTTGACCAGTCAATGGTACTGGAAACTGCGTATTTGCTGACAAAAGCGCTGACAAAAGACCTGTGCACATGAATTTGTGCATTAAATGAGAAACACTTTGTTTAAAGTCTTGTGTTCTCTCCTGTCCGCATTTAGCTACACTAACGTATTTCTCCATGTGAAACTGAATAATTAATTGTCCCAATGGTGCCATCAGGAAAGTGTTTTCAATTGCTGTTTCTGGAGACTCCATTGCTACTCAGCTCCCATGAATATGTCAATAAACATACATGGTTGACTACAACAGAATATATTTCTTTTACACACTTCACAGTCTTTTTCTGAGAATATAAGAGACCTGGATATATAATCTGCTGGTGTTCTTTGTGCAGTAACAGAGTCCTTAAGTCTGAACTGTTGCTTTTCTAGACCGCGATCAATATGTTGAAAAAGGAAAATAGTACTGGTAGCCTTACTAAAACTCATTTGTACCTAAAAGGAACTCTAATAATGTAAACAACATTTGTTGATCTTGGTAAGAAGCAGACATACAGCTGTCATTTTGTTTACTCTTTTTTTCATGAACAGGGATTTCTATAGAGTTTCCTCATTTTATTTGCTGCTTTTGCAGAATCATAGTTGTTGACCTTTTCTGAGGGAACATCCCACATATTTATCGCAATTGACCTCCTTGCAAATTAATCAGGATTTATATACAGACCTTTTTCATCATATTTATTCAACATACAGATTTATATCTTTTCCACGGTGGCTTTGCACAGATATACAATATGTAGCCAGCTCAAAGGCCATTGACCATGACTGGTTTTTGTTGTATGGAAGCAAAGTTACTTTTCATTGTCATTATTATTTTAGTCCATTCATGCTTGGGGGACCAAGTGTAAAGTGAATTTTTACTTCTGTGTTTATTTTCATGTTAAACATCTGGCAGTTTTCATCCTCTTTCACAGTATACAGCACATCCACTGTCCTTCCTCCATTAGCAGGTTTTGATGGCGGTTTTTGAGACACATAGAGACATACAGAGATTGCTTTTTATATGTTGCATTTATTGTGTTCTATTTAAGTATAACTTGACAGATTTTCTGCTGAGGTAACAGCTGACTTTTGCAGGGAAAGCTGGGAAAGATTTTTATTTTTTTAATAAATAATTATTTTTTTTTTTAGCCCCCCGACTCTTTCTGAGAAATCCAGTATCTGGGAACCAGAACTAGGCAAGTTCAAATTAAAAACAACGCAAATATTTTTAACAGGGAGGGCAAGTGATCGTTGGGATAACTGACATCTCTATTGTAGACTCTCTCTCTGTAGCTAAGTACAATAGGTACACTTGCTTGAATTATGTAGAATTTTGCATAACTTAACACCTAAAATTTATGTCATGCAATCAATAACCTGATATTTATATTACATATGTCTTATTTTGCCATGTGTGATTGTCCATCTCTATTTATGCTTATCATCCACATGCTAGAAGGCATCAGATACCTTTTTTCATAAATGCACTTTGCTACTCTATGCGCTATCTCTTCCTAGAGATGTAATTTAACCATTGTGTATGTTCTGCTACACCCATCATTTAAAAAAAAAATCACTTGTGTTTATCAGATTGCAAGAGTCTTTTGTTAAATCTACACAAAATGTTATCCTCTTCTTCAGTCATTGCAATTACACCACTAAATCCAGAATTATTAATTCACAGCTTTATCTCACAAACTGCCTTACTTGTTCCCACAGATTTGCGACTCTTGCATACTATGCAGAGATCGCCATATAATCCACAATCTTCTGATCACTTTCCATTTTCTGTTGGGAATTAAATTTTCCAACATTTGCTTCTTATATGTTCAAGTCAGACACTTTTTATATAAGCAGTTACTCAGTTTTCTATTTCCTTAATTTAGGTCTCCTGCAGTGCAGTATTGAATGTTCATTCTGAATCCAACAAAAATTACTAGTTTTCTTAAAGAAAAATATTATTTAAAAAAAGCTCATTGTTGAGTTCAAAAGTGATCGATAAGTCAGAAGTGAAGTGTAAAGAAATATGAAAAGATGCAAGTCTTAAGGCTCAAAATATCACTGTAAAAAATAAAGAATGCCTGTTAATTCAATATCAAGGTTTGGAGGATGACTCCAAAACCAAATGCTTACGTGATGAAACTCAAATGATTGTATTTTTTCATAAGTCATATTCATATGTGAATTTCAGAAAATGTTTGAAAATAAGCTCTGCCTAGTGTTTGCATTAACTCAATTATTTCAGAAGCTTCAGGCTTACCTGCTTCATTTTAGCTAGATTCCACAGGAGTTAAAGGTTAGGGGCTGAATTAGTCCATTTTATGGTGGACTGGTTGAATGAGTTGGTTGTTTTTTTGACTGAAAACTTTAGTTTTCTAAAATCAATCTACATTATTTATGTTTCAAAGATACCTGTTTTCTGCTGTTTGAACGTTAGCTGCCATGACGTGTCCTTGTGTTGCAGAGAGCCTGCAACAGTAGCAATGACAGACAACTTCTATCCTATTCTTCTAACTCTCAAGTCTAAGACAACACTCATAAATGGCAATATTACAAAGGTAAAACAATGTTCGACGGCATGTGCAAGACAAAGAACATCTCCAAATAATGTTAAGTTGTTTGGTGATTGAACTAGCCGCTGAAACAGAATAACAAAGTAGAAAGCATGAAAATAATAATGTCACATATTCTACCCCTATTTCTTGGCTATGTCAGAAAAGCTACACATGCAGGTGAGCTGGTCTTTAGGATGCTTAGGTACTCTCAACTACATTTACACCCAAAGATGTAATGAACATTTCCAACAGCTATGAATATGCCAGCATTGTTCTCGCGCTATTAAAAATGAAACACAATAAATATTATCTAACAGAAGGAGGGAGGAATTTCCCCAGAATAGGAGGCAACAAAATGTCAGCTGTATTTGTACAAGAACTTTAATTTTCAACTAAGCAATCCCATGTACCAGGAAAAGAAAATCTTTTCAATTTGGAGGACTTTGACAAATATTAATATATCACAGTTGCAATGGGATTCATTTGTGCTGTGGAATCCAAGAGGTCAGTACATCTGTAAAGACTTATAGTACTTAAGAGATGATCGTACAAGACATATGGTTTAATCATGATGTATTTAAGCCTTTTTTATCTGCTTAAGAATTCAATGTTTTTCTTTCTCTAATTTAAGAAACCATTTGCTATTCCTCTCAACAACCAAAAAAGTATTAATACAGCAACCACAGTGTATTAAAAATGGACTGAGAAAAATCAAAATTACATAACTATAATTGATTACAACTATGATTAAAATATAGATATAATGATTTCACTGTTAATCCTTATATGCTTGACATCACACTATAAATTGTTATATATGGGTGGATTTCCTATAGAATCTCATTTATAGCACAGTAAATCCTCAGAGGAAGATAATGAAAATGCAGAAGGGCCCTGTGATTTATATCTCAGCATTAATATGTTTATGTCACTAAAGCTATCTTCTAACAGCAGTTTATTTTGCTAAAACTATGTCCTCCCAATAATGGTCATAACCATTGTTTTATTTTTAGAATGCTAACACACGCGTGTCCAGTGTTGCATGAACCACGGTGGAAAAAGCCTGCCAGGGTTTTAGGTATCTCCTTTTGCCAACTTGCCCTTCACCGTTGCTAGAATGCATACGCTCCCCCCATCCTCGCTGCTGGCCAGCCACTGGTGAAGGAACGGGGTAATCACAAGTTGTAAAACTATCCCCTGTGCCAAAACTAAGGGAAACTTTCTGCATAGAAGTATGTAATCCAAAAAGACTGTAGATGTGTCACATAGCAGCTATTCAAGGTGGGCTGCTTGTGGTACGATTTGGAATTGAATGCTCAAGTCTCTAAGGGCAGGCCAAGTGTACAGGCAGTTACATTAAACAGACTATTGAACTGGAGCATGGCTTTAGCAGCACCACAGGGTAATATGACTCTCTTCTGTAAACTCAGCCACCAGGTATCCCTTTTCAGGAATGCTCGTCTTTTTTGTATTCTCCTCGGTCTTATTAAAGTACTTAACAAAACCAAAGTATCCAAATACTTGTATGTCATCTATCTGGCAGTAGAACAGACTGAAAACAGCACAGTGCAGGACGTGAAATATGAAATAATTCATTTTATCACCCAGATAAGTACTGGGAATACTAAAGGTTATTCGATAATTAAAAAAATTCCTAAAATTAAAAGTTATTAGACAGTCCTGCTCATACATTATCTGGTTATGGACTAAAACAAAAGTGCAAGTTAAAAGTTCATTCAAGAGTATTAACATGCACAGTCTTAAACATAGGG
>VZTV01088705.1:0-36827 GCA_013400875.1 Anhinga rufa | reverse complement strand
TTTTGTGTGTTGGTTTGTTTTGTTTTTTTTTTCTTCCCAGCAAGATTAAAGAAGAGCTGATTTGATGCCTGAAAGGAATGTTGGTCCTAAACCAATTGTTTATTATTTTCTCCAGGCCAGTATGAGAGAGAAGATGCTTTGGGTTAACAGCAGTTGACTGATCTGTAGTCTGTTTTTCTTCAGCATCTTCAAAGTCTCTGAACTTTGATCCAGTTCTTATTGAAAAAAAAAGGATAACACCTGTCTCATTGAATTTAGCTTTTTGGCTCTTCTGGTGAAGGGCCGAAGAAGAACAGGACATTTTTGTTTATAGTTAACATTTTGTTGCTCTTATGCTTTTTCAGTACTACTGAGTGAAGTAAGAAGTATCTTGAAAGAGTGTAAGGAATTTGCTGCAGGAATAGACATATTTAAATAGAAAATAGGGGAAAAAATCAGCTATGTGTGCAGATTTCATGGATGTTCTTTAAAATTACTATTGTAAATTTATTTTCTGTTTGTAGTCTCTTTTTAGGACTTTTTTAAAGCAGTTGCTTTAAGAACGTGAGTTTTGTGCTAAGCCATTATGAAGTTGGCAACTTAGGAAAACAATTTGAAGCTGAAATTCATAGCAGAGGTACGTACTAGACGTACTTCTTACAACCAGCTAGTTTAAAAGCAGTATTGGACTCTCTGTGAATGCATTTCTTCCAGATTAGTAGTGTTAGAAGCTCGGGAAGGATGCTTAGCTTTTTTATATGGGTGTAATTTTGTTGCTCAGCGTATATTAAGTGCTAAATGCTGCTCTTCTGAAATCATTGGGATCTTGGCTGTATATAAGAATAAGTGCAGCTATGAAGCCGTTGTGTGTATATTTAAATACATGTCTGATGAGACTCTTGGAAGTTAATTCTACCCTTGGTATTTGGCATAAGAGAACCAGTGGTACTCGGCACCGTAATTCATGCATCGCAATAAAAGAGTCAAAATGACGTGCCACTCTCTGTAGACCCCTAACCTTAAGGGGGCTCACATTTACCGTTTTCTTTTGCTGGGTGCTAAGTCATGACAAACCCAAACAAGCATGTAGCATATGATATCAGTTCAGTCTAGTCTGCAAATGACATTAGCAGGGCCGGAAAAGATAATTTTCTTTGATGGCGGTTTTGGTTGTAGTTCTCCAATGGGCATACTTGTCTCCTGTAGCTTAGGAGGCATTTTTCATGATGATGTCTCTATAGCTCAAACTTTGAGAAAGGATGGAAACAAGCTTTGAAGATTTTTTTTGTGCATGCAGATTTTAAAAATATTTTAATATTAAAGCCTTTTCTCCTTCTTTTGCAATTATATTTATGAAGAAATAAGATGATCGTTGGATTTTGGCAAAGGTCTTTGTGGCGGAAGCTGCCTACAATTGAAATATAAGCAGATCTTCAACCCCAAAATTGTCACTAGTGTATCTGGGATCCAAAAGAGGTGCAGATCTCATTCTGGGCAGATTCTGCTATTTAGGATAATTGTGTTGATAAGAGCAGTCTCATTGATTTGGGATTTTAATAGAATCTTTAAGTGCCTTTAACAATTTTTAACAATAAAAATGTGCAACAGCTGGAAGCGCACCATAGGTCCTTCCTAACTTACGTGGTCCCAAACCACAAAGTGTGGTTGGAAAGCACAGAGGCACGGTCTGTCCTCATACTACAACATCTTACCCTTTTGCTGTCCCTATTCCTATATGCTTTTTCTTGTTTCTTGTCTTTATATTAAATCCATCCGGGTTTAATATAAAGAGTATTAACACAGAAGTCTTATCCAGTCTAGGAAACCAAACGTATTAGAAAGCCTGGTGTATTCATTATCACTTCCAGTGCCTTCCAAAAAGTTATTTGATAGTGAGTGGGTGAAGAAGAGAGAAAGGATTTTTATCGTCCTGTATTTTTCATTAAGTGTAGGCAGAAAAGATTTCAGCTGAACTTCTAATATGCAGGAGAGAGGACAATATTGTGAAGATCCCCTGGGTAATGCAGAGTGAAGTAGAAGGCAGGAGAATGGTAAAGGCAACTTCTGGTTTTCCGTGCAAACAAAAGGTCACGTTTATCAACTTGGAAATGCTTTGGAAAAGTAAAGGATTGCCTGTTCATCAATTCTAAGTCCGTTCTGGGAGCTCTTTAATAGGCTATGTAGTCTACTGCCTACAAGTCATTTTGCATACCAACACAATGTGAACTTTCTTTTTAACTATATATTTTAAAAGATGCCAGAAATATACACTTTTTCTTGTGTAGTAATATGAGTGATGGGAAAGAGCCTGTGTTTCTGGTTTTGAAGGTAACCATTGCAACCCTGCTAGAAATACTGTGTCTGGGAGCACACACTTCAGCAAAGTTTCTCCTCTGCCCAAACTCTGGAATTTCAAGATTTTCCAGCAAGTTATGGTTTCATCTTCTTGGTTAGACACTAGGTAGATGTGGCCATTTTGATGCTGTGCCCCGTTCCAGAAGCAAATATTTGCCAGAGCCCTGGTTCAGGCAGGTCAGTCTCTCAGAGACTGGGAGAAGATGCTCAGCTAGCAAGTCTGGAAAGGGCTTCTCTTCCTGGTCTGGTAGAAACGGGAGCCTGTTGACCTTCAGGCTATGGTTTGAGCCTATCTAGTAGCAGAGCAGATGCTATGAAGAGGCTTGAGTATCATGACTGGGGGGAGGGATTTGAATCATTCAGCTTGTTGCTAATTTTCTAAATTTATGATGCTGCTCTCTTATCATGGATGATACCCACTAAGCAATGACCAGCATGACAGCAATGTTAGCTTGACAATCAGTTTGGCAGCTTTTCAGGAGTTCTGTTCAGTTGTTAGGCGCTGAAGCTCACTGACAGAAGACAATGTGCCGTATTTGCTCAACTAATGGTTGCCAGCATATAAAGGCTGTTCAGCAGGTGGCCTGTCCCTCAAGACCAGGAGAAATGGGTGTGTTTGGATTTATCTCAGCTTTAGATGAGATGCCTGCAATGGCTGCTTCCTAGAGTTTGAGGAGGTGGGGAAAGGAGAGGGTCTGAGCTGCAGCCATGATGTGAAGAGGTGCAGTGGTCCCAAGGTATCTCCTCCCAAGCCCCACGCAGAAGCTTCTCCTTCCAACCCAGATGAGCCCTGGGGCACGTCCCTGGCTCTGTAAGTCGAGGACGTGGTAGGTTGCTAAAACAGGCCATATCCTTTCTGGTTGAGCAGTGTAGCTGAATTAACAATAGCTGTGTGGAGGATAGCTCCAGCAGCTGTACTTCAAAGAAATTTGGGATCCTATAGCCCAAGCTCTTTGATGCAGACTATGTTTGTATTTTTTGTTTAGATACTTCATTATAGGGGTTCTGGTTTTTATTTATGCTATTCTGAGGACACCAGGATGAAAAGCTGGAAGTATAAACACATCTGGAACTGGGATTCCTTGGGGTCCTTGATTTAACCTGTTAGAAAACAGGAGAAAAAAAATCTTGTCTTGACTGATGACTTACAAGAAGATTTAGAGCCTGCAGTGCAACGTCTCCACGCTTTTCTGGTACCTGACCATGTTCAATTCATTTCACCAGGGTTCTAATTTCTTAAGCAGTAGCAAGTATTCAGCTCTTCATTTTTCTAGGCAGAGAATAAAATCAGATGCTCGACTTCAGTATTGAAGCCCAATTTATGTATTCACATTCATCATCTGAAAGATAATTTGAGCTCGACCATGAACATTTGGCATCTACATTGGCTTTTTGCAAAGACAGACAACACAATTACCCACAATCAATTTTTCTTATTAAGACAGAGGAGAAGGCAAGTTCATTTCTCACTAGTGTAATTCTGAGATTTTCTTTTATCAATAAAAGGAGCCAGGAGGAAAACACAGGAATGTTTACCTCAGAAAATGAAATTTATGTCACCTTAGTGGGAAACCGAATTCATTAGAAAAAGAGGATTGAGAAAATTCATGAGAAAAAGAGGGTTGAGAAAATTCATGAGAAAAAGAGGAAAAAAATCATACAGATGTTTACTTCTTTGGAAGTCATACCGGGCAGTGTTGGGGTTTGTTTTTTTTTCTGTTGGCTAATTAAATGCAGTCTTTTACTAACACACTGAACACGGATTTCTCTCTAACATGGTGAAACACTCTAAGATGGTCTCAGTCACCTCAAAGTCCAGCATGTCGCCGTTGGAAATTATCATCACAAATGCTAAGTAAAGAGCTCCTGTTGGGCTGATCCCGACTCTGTTAGCCCTTCCGAGCAAGCCACCGCCAAAACCTTGCTCACTTTAACCCATGCTCAGAGGTGGGATGTGAACGAGCTTTGTCAGGGACAGAAAGCAGTATCAGGAGGAATCAAAGCATGTTTTAGCCTGGTTCTCTGTCTGTTACTGCCACCTGAGAAGACAGTGTTGTTTAATGCTCTGCCCAGAAGTGTCAAAAGAGTATTTTATTGTACCAAACGGGCCTTGGCCAAGATTTAGAAAACAACTAAGGAACTGTGATCAACCGTATCCAACACTGCGATATAGCAAGGGCAGTTTGTGTAGGAGAGAGGGGACATGCGTGATAGAAGATACAGCCTTGCACTTAAAGCTTTGGCTGTTCAGACATGACTGTGAAGAACTGGTGTACACCTCTCCGCCTGAATAGTCCACATCAGCTGGAAGAAATAAAAAGGTGGAAGGTGGACCTCTTCCACCAGCAATGAAAGCCCATCAGTCAGTTTGGTGGAAGAATGTCTCCTCTCTAGTAACTGTCCTCCATGTGGGGAGGATTTGGGGGCCGGGGGGGGGCGGTTCTGGAACATCTGGTTTACTCAAGGCAAGGGCAGATCTCATTGTTTACACAGAGCGGTTCCTATTGCGAACACAGACACTTTAAAATAGTAGCTCTCTCTTTTGGTATGTTGTTCATGGAAAGGCTTGCTTTCTGGCGTGCAATAAAAGGGAAAGCTGAGAAGCAGCTAATTATTGAAAGAATATTAATAGAGGAATGACAGCGTGGACACCCCCCACCCCACCCCCCGCTAGGCTAGGTTGCTAAACTGAAAAAATTGAGCTGAATGTCTTTATTTGAAGTGTATTGTCATTGCCAGTGAGTCACAAGCTCCTATAGAGTTAAAACAGTACAAATCCTGTTATTTCAGGTGGTTGTGTAAACTGCTTAGTTTCTGTGTAATTCTGCCACTCCTGGTAAACACGAGGCAGAGAGGAGAATAGGAATAACCACCCCTTGTACTCAAAGCTTCCCCAGTGAAATTCTACTTTTATTTGAGGAGAGCTAGAGTGAGTGGTTTTGTTAGAAAAAAAAAAAAAGGTCAAAATAAAGTCATCTTATTGCCCCCTATGCCCACCAGACAGATCTGTGAGGCCCTGAAACAGGTCACCGGCAGGCAGGATGGACTGTTTGGGAGCTAAGAAAAATATTTAAAGGCTGTGTAAATATACAGAGCATCAGTGCATAAACCCCTCCCGGTAACTAGATGCTGAGTTTCTGTTCACTCCACAAAAGACTGAAAATGAGGCGTCTGCCTGCAATAAAAAAGAAGAAGAGGTGGGGACAGCTTGCTGTCCCCTTCCCTGCAATACCCTCCCATATGATTTAAAAAGCTCTCACTGGGTCGCTGTCACAGCTTTGACTACCACCAAATTCCCATCCCACGTCGCTGTGGGCAGCCGCGCTGGATTTAAGCTGAAAGGCTAGGCTCTGCAAGGTCTGGCAGGGGCAATCGCTGCTGCAGAAGGCTGCAGGTGCTGCACGAAGGTGTGCCCTTCGCAATTAATGGGTCATGGATAATTTTTAAAGTTATTTTCATTAATATGACACGTGTCATCCAGACGTATTCATGTGCTGGGGCCAATGGTGAGCTCTGATAATTTGCTAAAAGGAAAGGAAAAGTTGCTAAAAAATTGGTAAATTTTTAGGAGCAGGGTTTTTTTTCCCCTAAATTCCAAGAACAGATTTCTCAGTTTTTGGTTTCAATAACTTTTGATCCATAAAATAAGTTTTGAAAGCAGAAAGGATGGGGAAGCAGACAGGCTTATGCCAATGCTGAGAAGGAAAAAAAAGACTAACCTTGCCACAGCTCATGCAAAGCCCCTTCTGTGTGCAGAGATGGGCTCAGCTGTGTGTCTCTGAGGGAAAAAAAAAACAGGTGATCTCAGATCACTTTAAAAAGGAAGGTGGGGTAGTATGCACACATTTTCTATTGGTTAAGAGTTCTCTTCTTTACAAGTAATAAGCTGCAAAGCAAGAAGGGACAGGTAAGAGAAAAATAATTGGGAGCTCTTGCTTTTTCCCAGATGAGTCAGTGTTCCTGAGAATATTGCCTTTGCCATTTATGCAGATGATCAAGAAAAGGAGTGGAGATTTAAAGAAATACTCTCCAGTTCACATGTGGATCAACTTGTACTTTGAAACCTGCTTCACACTGCCCTTGCTCATGTTCCCTAATGCAGTTTTTGGATTGAAAAAAAAACAAAAACAACTTTAAGTTACCTAATTTTTTAAGGCAGTCCTGGAATTGGGCCATAAAATGTGAATCTGGATGAGCACCGCCTCGCATGTGTTAGGCTACGTCCAGAGATATAGCCTGTTCCAGTCACCAGGAACCCTTGAGCATCCGCAGAGAAAAACCTCTCTGGCGTTGTTGCCAGCACTGCAGGCACGAACACGATCTGAAATGCTGGGCTGAATCACTGGTAGCTTGAACGGGGTAGTTTCCCATGGCAGGCAATTCAGGGAGATGTGTTTGCTTCGGGGCACAGGTAGCTGCATTTATTGTTCCTGTTACTTACCGTATGCTGTGGACTGTGTTTTGCCCTGCATCTTTATCTCCGCAAGTCAGAGGATAGTGTTAAGTGAGGGCAGCATTTGCTTTAATAACCCCCGGCACTGTAGTAGCACCCCCCTCATCCTGTCATTCAGAGGGAGTATTAAGGAAATTATTCTATACAGAGCGATTTGCAGTGTTTCAATTTTTGTTGTTGTAGCACTGGAAATTAGGAAGGGAACTGCACCACACTCAGCAGGAAAATTCACGTTACACCCGGTGTAACGTCAGCTGCACGTGCGTACATTGGAGCCCCTTTGGCAATTAGCAGCCTTGATCAGCTATGCAAATCAGCCCCACATGCTATAGTTTGCCTTCTTTCTGCGGGAGAACAGAGGTGGGTGGTGAGCCTGTGCAAGGACTCTGCAGGATTTCTGTGCTGTTATTCTCTTCTCGCCCTGCTTGGTGCATCCGCGTCCTGGGCGGTTCCGCCCTGGAAAGAAGGGACGTCGGCATGGTGGAGGTGTTGGCTTCCCAGGGGCGCCTAAATGGCTCTAGCATGTATTTTGGAGAGGCCTGAAGAAGCAATAACTTGCGCTGACTTCAGACTTCCTCAGGCTCTGGTATCAAGTGGACAAAAGTGACCTGTGTTTGTCCATCATAAAACAACGTGTCACGCCAAATCCTATGAGTAATTCGTTTGGCCTCGCGTCGGCTGCCTGTGAGCTATATGCGAACGGAACTGGCAGCAATAAAATCATGGGTAATACCTGACATGTGGCTCCCTTGTCCCTCACTGGGCATAATTCTGATTCGTAATGAGACGCAACGTATTTATTGAGGATGGGTTTTGTCCTATCAAATTCAATGTCCTATCAGGTTCTGCAATGGCAGAGAGGGAGGGTACCTGCGGGCGGGGGAGTGTCCCAGCGCCATCCTGTGTCCCAGCACCATCCTGTGTCCCAGCTGGTTTTGTTGCTCTGCTTTCCTCTCATCCCCCGAAATGTAAAAAGCAGACCTGAGCGGGCGACGGATCCGGTGAGAAGTCCACCCCCCGGGTGGGTGCCTGGACATCCCTCCTACACGTAATGTTTAGCTGCATGTGGTTTGGGTTCTTCTGTTTACAGCCCAGAAGCTGACTCAGCGGCCGTGCAAACTCAGGCCCGCGTTAGCATGTGCTGGCAAGCAGCGGACTGCACCTACTCCGGCTGTTTGCTGCCCCCTCTCCTTCTCTCTTCCCAAATTCCATGTATTTAACGTAGTATGTGAAATTAATATATTTTTTTTATGATGATTTTTGATTTAACACGTCGGGGGACACACGCTGTATTGCGGCAGAACGCTGGCTTCTCTGCTCAGCCGGTCTGTGGCTTGGGATGGCAGGGCAAGAGCTCCTGCAACCCACGGTAACCTTGACTGCAGCCAGCCATCACGCTCGGGCAAGTTTCATCTTGCTCTGTGATGCTTACCTGGCCTTCCGTCGCGGCGGCCGAGGCCCAGCCCTGCCTGTCGGGAGCCTGGCTACACCATGAACCGCCAGACAGCGGGCAGGACAGCTCTCGGCACTCTGCGGGGGCTGAGAAGCCTCCCGACGTGGCCTTCTGGGGCTGGAAATGGAAATCCAGTGGCGTGGAGTGGGCTGGGTTTGCTTGGCTTGCTGCAGAGGGCTTTTAGTAGCCCCAGATAAATGTGAGCTATTACAGGAAAGCCAGGGCTGTAACGAAGGGTAAAACCCGAGCGTTTTAGTAACTGGAAAAGTACCTGCAACAATTCTTTCTTTCTTTTTTTAACAACAGCCGCTCAGCACGACCGGTGTGCCGTTTAGAAAGTAGCGATCCCACTTTGCTCTGGGGAGCGCCCTTACTGCCTGACGCTCCGCCAGCAGCCCGGGCTGAGCCGGGGGCAGCCCCAGCCGCACTGCTTCACGCAGGAGCTGGCAGAGCGGTCACGGGGCAGCTCGGATCCGCCGGGATCCAGGTCCTGGTTGTGCGCCCTGAGCAGAAGCGTCGCCTCCCCGCCCTGCAACTCACTTGGCGTCCACGTGCCAGGAGGCCGGGGTGCTGCTTCGCGCAACCTTGCCATCACAGGCGACTCCATCACCTCTTCTCCCTGCAGCTGCCATTAAGTGAGCCATCAACTTCGAAAAGTAAAATGCATCCTAAAACACCTGTGATGAAAAGTAAAATACACCTAAAACATCCTATGATTTTTGCATATTTTTCTGTTGTTATTTGGGGGTGGTGGTGGTGGTGTTATTTATTTATTTTTCATCCAGCTCAGAGAACTAAATAATCTAGAGTTGGGTTGGGGTTTGGGTTTTTGTTGAGGGGTGGGGGGGGTTGGTTTTTGTTGTTGCTGGTTTTTTGGAGGGTTTTTTTGACTGTTCACAAGGGAGTTTTTCCTTGTGGCTCCTGGAAATTGGCACTTGACTAATGCCTAGCATTTTGTAATATCCAATATTGGCAGGGATTCACTATTAGTGGTCACAAAGGAGATTAAACACCTCCTGAAAGTGGATAATACATGTAGACATTTTAATAAAGTGATAAGGCACAAGGCCCCACACAGTAACAAACAATAACTCTGCTGTTAGTTATTCAATTTACTCTGAGTAAATTTACTCTGAGCGTGTCACAGTCCTGATTTTCAGCTTGCAAATGGTTTTGGATGGCGCAGATAACAAGTCAGAAGGATTTTGCTTTTGAGGGTTTCTGGATGGTGATGTCAAGCAGCGGGAAAGGAAACAGTGTTGGCACTGGGATGGGCACAAGGATGCAGGAGCGATAGCCCCCGGCCCATGGCAAACCGTGCAGGCTGCAGCCTGCGGGTACGTTCCTCACCACCCAGTAAGCTCATTACTTCCTCATTCCCGGGCTTTGCTTTCCTAAAATGAGACCTTTCTTCTTTTTGCATTTTTCTCTTTGCTACTGTCCTGCTTTCGGCTGGGATGGAGCTCATGTCCTTCGCAGCAGCTGGTGTGGGGCTGTGTGTTGGATTTGTGCTGAAGCAGGGGTGATAACGCGGAGATGTTTAGTTGTTCCTCAGCAGCGCTTACACCAGCCAAGGGCTGTTTCAGCTCCCCGTGCTGTGCCGGAGGCACGGGAAGCTGGGAGGGGACACGGCCGGGACAGTGACCCCAACTGACCCCAGGGATGTCCCACACCGTATGGGGTCATGCTCGGTGTGTAGAGCTGGGGGAAGGAGGAGGAAGGGGGGACATGGGGACTGATGGCGTTTGCCTTCCCCAGTCACCGTTACGCGTGATGGAGCCCTGCTCTCCTGGAGATGGCTGAGCACCCGCCTGCCCGTGGGGAGCAGGGAATGGATGCCTTGGTTTGCTTGGCTTGCGTGCGCGGCTCTTTCTTTCCCTGTTAAGCTGTCTTTATCTCAGCCCATGAGTTTCCTCACTTTTACTCTTCCGATTCTCTCCCCCGTCCCACCATGGGGGAGTGAGCGAGCGGCTGCGTGGGGCTTGGTGCTGGCTGGGGCTGAACCACGACAGCTATATTGAGAGAGGTTGGTGGAGAGCAACCTTCTGGTTCGCAGCTCTCTGGCTGCTTGTTTGGAAGAAAGCAGACTGCAGAGGGTAGAAGTTTAAAACAAAAGAAAAAGCTGAATCTCAGTGGGAAAATGCCAGGTGAAAAGACGGAATCAAGAAGAGCCCAGGATGATGAAACATGTAGAGAAAGCCTTGGATGTGTTAGCAACAGACTGACAGTGACTGATCACAAGGAGAATAGCCCTGCTATTGGTGATGGGAATATTTGTCTTTGCAGACTTTTGGCTCTTCAATACTGTGTCCTAGTTTGCAGGGGGGGGTGTGGGGTATGTGTGCATATCAGAACACATGACGAGCCAAAATTTGCAATATCATCATTTCTCCCTCTTGCTTTTGAGATGTCGATGCTCATTTGGCCTTCAGAGTAGCACGTTAGGACAGAGTTTATCCCTTCTGGTGTGTTTGTTTCCCTGCACAGCACTGCCCGACTGTGAGTGGTACCAGAGGACATGATAAACTACAGGATAGTTTATGTTATGTGCAGTTTTATCACCTTTTTTACTCATTTGAGCATCCCTTTTGAGGCGGGAAAGCAAAGATTAGAAATGTGAAAATTAGAAATTAGAAATCTTATCATGTGGTTCTGCTAAACAGTGCTGGCTGCTGTAATCCCAGGTGCGTGTTTTTGGAGCAGGGAGGGAGAGGCACCAGGGCAAAGCACAGATACTGGGACAGGTAGCTGGCTGCACTCCTCTCTGCCCCCTGCCCCCCTTAGGTACTGTGGATGCGCGTCCTGATAATTGCATAAGCAGCCGTCTGTGATATCCTGCCTTTCTCCCAGCACTTAAACCAGGGCCCTGAGAGCTCTGCAAAAATAAGAAGGATTTTGTTTCAATGGTGAAGACAGATGCTCTCACTTTAATCCAGGGGAACGTAGTCCCGAATGCCTTCGGTGGGGATAAGAGTGGTCACACGGGCTGCGTAGTGCAGGAAGATACGACTGCCAAAGAAGTTGTTTTGACTGCAGCACAGAAAATAAAATGTGAAAGGCATTAAGGAAATATGAGGGGGAATTCAAGGCAGCTGCCCTCTTAGAGGATAACTCCTTACTGGAAGGACCCTTTAATCAAAATTCCAGATCAACCAATTTTCCAAGTTAGGAAGGTTATTCTCCTTTCCGCCATAGCTTCAATGCTGCAATGTATGCAGACATTCATCTTGAATTTAAGGGTTTTTTATAATGCTTCATGGTGATGAGACTAACATGCTAAGACTAGTTTTTCTTCTTGCTCATAACTTTCAAAAGTATGATGAATTTGGATTTAATTTACTGGATTGTCTTTAAATTGTTCTTACTTGGTGCTGTCTATGAGAGAGATGTAAATCTGGGATTGCCTCTGTTTTGATGGGGATGTAACTGAGAGCAAAATCTGATCACCCCTGAGAAAGCCGTCATTTGCTGGTTTAAAAGGAAGGCTAGAAGGCCGGTGGGTTAAGGAAAGTATTATTAATGGTCTGTCACGCAAATCTCACAAAATCGCTTTATTAAGAGGTAAGGCAGGGTTAAATCAGTTAACAAAAAAAGATTTTTTATTTTGTATTTTTTTCAGTTAATTGAATTTGACATGGAATTTCAGAAAGCACAAAAAGAAAAGCTCCGATTCTCCAAGTCTGGGGCACGTAGTTCATTTTATACATGTATATGAGCTTTCCTCCTCCCTCAGGGAAGAGAATGTCTTCAAATGCACATTTTTTCACATTCCCCCTTTAACACAGCTTGATCCTACAGATAAACCACTAGTCGCTGTTTATGTTATCACCGTGGAAAAGTTTGTGAAATCACAGATTTGGCAGCATGGTTTCACAAACATCTTTGAATAGGAAAGCACCGTCTGGGAAAAGTGAAGCGTTTTATTACAAGTTGAGCTCTCAGCTTAGATGCCTGCAGTACCTGCTGAAACACCTCCGCCCCCTGAGAAAGACGGGGGCAAGACTGATTTGCTGGCACTTATGGTATCATCTTAAAATCTCCGTCACATTTTTTATTTCAGCTGCAACCTTGGGCTACTTTTAGCCCCGTCAGTATAAAAGTTGGCTTTACCTCCTTTAATTTCTGGCGATTTTTCGACACGGAGAGACGAGAGCATTAACTGTGCATGGGAGTGGTGTCTCAGGGCAGTAAGGCTGTGGCCCTCTGAGTCTGTCCCGGGGACACCACGAAGGGGACAGAAGCCATCACCCCCGTTGTTAGAGCAAGTGGAGGTGCCAGCGAGGGGTTAGTAATGGATGCAGAAGTTGTTGGTAGGATGCGACATCCGTTGCGCTCCAGAAATATTTTGTTGCTTGCTGCTCCGAAGCGGCCAGTAGGAAAACCAAAAAAAAACCCACCCAAACAAAATTGTAGTAGCATTGCAGTGAATTTTAAGATGTTTTCGTCAGCTAGTCTTGAAAACAGCTTTTTTACTCCCTGAAACGTGAAAGTGGATTACATACCACTGTGCAAATACTACTTTCTAAGAAAGCCAATAATGAACAGAAAATGATGGTTCTGATCTTCTACTTATCTCCTCCTAATTTGTAGCCACCAATAATGCAATGAACTACTGCATGTGGAAATAGAGCCTTATTGCTCCCCCTGACCTCTCTGACCTTGCCTGAGACAACATTTGCATTTGGCTTACCTCATAAGTTTTGTTTTTCTGATAAATATTTGGTTTGTTTGGAAAAAAAAAAAAAACAGCCATCAGGTTAATTGTGGTTAACAGTTAGCCAGACTGTGACAGGTAAGTAAACAGAGCTTTACAAACAAGGTGTACAGGAGGCAGCACTGAGTATTTTCTGAGACATTGCAGACAGGTAATTTATCGGGTACAGCTCATAAAGCGTCAGTGACACGGATATGACTGTCTGGGGTTTGGGGTGGTTTTTTGTGGTTTTTTTTTTAATCATATTTGCCCTTAAAAATGAACTTGGATTTAAAGGACCAACCTTATTTCTCTGCAAAGGGTGTGAACTCCAGAAAGTCGCACTGAGAAGGAAATGAATCAGAGGTTAAGTCCAAATTGTGTCAGGTTGGATTTTGCCACCGTGAAATGTGTTGTACGATACTGGAGACGCACGGAATGTTTAAGTGTACAGTGAAAGGTGCATGGCCAGGAGAGTATCTGTAGGAAAGTAATTCTTGATGGAATTTCACAAGCTTAAGTCTTCTTTGAGAGAAACGTATCATCTCCAGTTTTCCCATCACTCCCCAGTCACGGCATACCTGGGTCAAACTCCTGTCACGTATAGTTTAGAAGGAGTAATAAATATTTTATTTAAAAAGCAGGTAATTTAATCTGTCTTCAGGCAATCATGACTCTACATGCCTATGCAATAAAATGAGGTCCCCGTATTTTCAAGGAATGAAGAAAGCCACACAGCTATGGAACCTTTATTCTGCCTTTGAGACCACACTCAGCTTCAGAAAGCGTTTTGAAGGAGAGGAAAATTAAAGTTAATGAAGTAAATGGAAAACAGTCAAAAGCTGTAGTTGCGTTAGCAAAGATCAGCCCTGCCAGGCTGTCTTTCTTGCTGAGATGGTTGGGTTTTTGCTTTTTGTTTTATTTCAGGGAGATAATTACTTACTTGGACTTCAGTAACCCAAGTAAAATAATGAAACAGTGGAAGTTACTATGTGTCTTGAAGGAGGTGAAGGTTAGTAGAAGAGTTTAAATTTGGATGAAGAGATGATTAAAGAGGACACAGCAGATTGTATCAGGAAAGCTCTGGAGGCAGGTGTCTACTGGGTATCCTTAAGGATTGTTCTTGGGACATGTCTAATTAAATATTTTCATTAAGGATCTTGGTGTAAGACATAAGTTTGTCCCAGAGACGTTTCACGACAGAGAGCTGAGAGATGCAGAGAAGGAAGAGGAAAGTCTTTAAGTAGAATTAGAGGTTGCTAAGAAATGGAATAAAAGTTAAAGTTGTGCAGAATCCATACTGACTCTGCTTTAAGCTGGAAGAAAAATGGAGCCCTTGTCTATAAGGAGAAAATAAGGACACACTGTGCAGAATGTCCCAGTAGGGTTAAAATATTGATACCATTTACAATGCAGTGCTAAGTCCTCTCCAGGGATATCATGTACAGTTCTGGTCCCTAGCTTAATGGAAGATGGGTATTAACTGGAAGAAATATAGTAAAAGGAAAATAAGGGAAAATACACTGTTTTATGAGACAGGACTAAGTGAGTCTGGCCAGTTGAATAAATCGAATTAATCTGGGACTTGATATATGTACTGGAAAAGATAATACCAGACTGGGGAACAAGCTACTTTTAACATAACCAACCACACTAGTGCAATTTATACAAATAGCCTGAAAGGTAAAGCCCAAGTTCAGGGTGAACTTTTAGAAGCAAATTTCATAAATGTCAGAGGGTTGAAGGTCTGGAGCAACCTCCCAAGAGGCACAGAGGGCCCCACTGCCTCGCTGGAGTCCCATGTGTCTCCAGGGGAGGGGTAGCATGGCACAGCTGAGCATTACACAGGGAACCTATAGGAACATTATATGACCCTATAGGTTCCAACGGACAAGCCGTTTGCTTATAGCTATCAATGGTGTGATTCATTCCTCTTAATCTATTAGTTGTTTCTAAATTAATAAATCACAGGCAAGTTAGGTGTCATTATAACCCAGATGTTTATAGTGAAATGTGATTTATGTTGCGTCTCTACTGAAATCTGTAGCTTTCTGCAAAAAAAGGACACATTATCCTCTGCAGAGGGGATGAATAGCTCTCTGGGATGCTTATCTCCCCAAGTTGACTGCAAAGGGTCTAGGCACAGCTCATGTCAACAAGTCCTTTGAAAGCAGCGTGTCCGCTGCTTCCTTTTCCCCGGCACAGGTGACTCAGCAGCAACCAGTCAGTAGGAGCGGTAAGCTTGGGGCGTGACATGGCTTTTCTGCCCTTGCAGAGGCAGGGATTAAGCCCTACCAGCAGGGAGCTGGTGGGGCTTGGGTATATTTGCACTACAGTTGAATTGAATATTTGTTGCCCCTATGGCTGGCATAACGATGGGTGATCTCCTCCTCTGTCTACAGCACTTCGCGTATAGTATCACTGTTACCGTCCCTTTGGCCCTTCCAGGAGTAAAAATACCTCGATAGGTGCCCATGACCACTTAAAGTACACATTTATTAAGGCACTCTGTGCTAATGTTAAGGTGGTCAGAGGAACGGTTGATTTTTTTTAAATATCACGTGAGTGGATCACTTTGAGAAATACCTCCGTTTTCAGGAATATTTTTAAGATAGTGAAATCAAAAAATTTCCTGCAATCCGAAGGCACTCAGAAAGCATATGTTATATGTCAAAGCCATATCGTAAGCTTACGCTGTAACTTTTGCTCTCTTAGACTTCTTGAGCAAGAGATTCCCAGGCTATTAAATTGTCTTTATTGCTCTGTCATATATTCATAGCATGTGTTCAGTAGTAAATATCTCATCTCATAACAGAACTAAAGAAAGTCCTGTGCTTTCCTCAAAAAAAAAAAACCACAAACAAACAAGCGAACAAACAAAAACCTTTTCTTTTTTCTTAATCAAGGCAGGAGCATGACCCTAGAGGAAAAAATACTGGCTGAAGAATTCAAGCTTTGTTTTGAGTCATGGTATTGTGTCATAGAGGATAAAGTACATTTTTAAGTCACTGA
Organism: Anhinga rufa; assembly: GCA_013400875.1. Lineage (NCBI taxonomy): Eukaryota > Metazoa > Chordata > Aves > Suliformes > Anhingidae > Anhinga > Anhinga rufa. Next base: position 20,882 of record VZTV01088705.1, on the reverse strand, counting down.
TAAATATGCTGACTACTTTCATTTAGGGACACACTGTTACATACTAGTGCTAAGAAATAATTATTGCACTAACATGGGCGTTTGTCATAGGGGAACATAAAAAAACCCTGTAATTTCCTCCCTCCTTTTCTTCCAAGCAATTGGGGAACAAGGGAAGAAGGTTTCCATGTCATAGCAAGGAAATAGTTACAGCGTCTGGTTTATATGATGATCAACTCCTGTAGAAATCGAGACAGCATTGGTTTTCACTCACAGCCGTGTATGTGTTAGTATCATAGATAGCTAGAAAATATATTGAGTCTCTGTTCTTTCCGACACTATTCGAGTACTTCCTAGGCCACTGTGTCTTCAACATCAGGATTTTCAGTGTACAATTAGAGGGGTGTTCATGCACCTGATCTGGAACTTTAATTGCTCTGTATAAATGAGAGCTGATGACATGCATTCACTGAAAATAAGAGAGGAAGAAATGACAGTGGCTCCATGGGGAGACTCGTGTAAGTGCGTGCATGACTGGGAGTGTTTGCTTGTTAAGGGGCCTGCGCGTTAGCACCCAAGACTTTATGGGAGACTGGCAGGCACTGTGCATGCCTGGGGAAAGCTCAGAAGTCAGCGTGCAATGCTTACACAGCCTGTGTGCCCCAGGGCAGCCCTGAGGAACATCTGCCCAGGCTGCTGGAGCAGAGCTTTGGGTGAGAAGCACCCAACCTACCCAAGCCTGGGCTGTGGTGGGACCCTCTGGGGAAGGGGCACAGCCCTTTGGAGTGTGCTGCCTGCCTTCCAAAACCAGGCTGTTGGCTGCTGAGCTGTTAGTGCTGAGGTCAAGTAAGGTTTTGTGCATTCAGAAGATGTCACCTTCTTTATTTGGGTTAGGACATGAAGCTTCGTGTTAGGAATGGGAGGCAGGATTAGGATATAGTTACTGCACTCTTTCCTTTTTGGCACTGGGTTATTAGGGTGAGGCAGGAACTTTTTTTCCCCTTTAAGAACTGCAGCCCTTAAGAGGAAACAAATTATATATGTATAGATCAGCTCAAGAGGGTGTAAATAGCTTGTTCACCTATTGCTGATTCCCACTGTTGCAGACTGAAGAGTCACCGTGCCTCTGCAGTCTGCTCACGCATGTGTTTCCTGAACAAGAGATGTATTAAAATGTGATAAAGAGCATTTAGCACCGCCTGGCAAAGATAAAGTGTCTAGCAATGCCTTTTCGACAATAAAACATGCTTTCTCTCAGGCCAACCGAACTCCACAGGAGCAGAGGTACCGTGGTGGGAGTGGGACTGCCACAGTGCGGCAATGGTAGCTCTGCAGCCGTGTGCCTTCATGGGGAGTGTTGATGGGGTCAGCGAGCAGGGGCACCGGGGGCTTGTGATGGTTAAATGGAGCAGATCTGACATTCCAGCAACTAAGTTGTTTATTCCCCACATTCGCTTTCCTATTTTTAATCATAATTAGGCATGTGCATTCTCTTTGTCTGTGAAATGAGAATTTATACTTATCTTCCAAGCCCAAGAATTGCCAGTTTAGTCTCACTTCTCAGTTCTTCCGGTAGGGTCGTGGTGGCTTCAAGAGGCCACTTAATATAATATATATATATATATATATAAAAAAAAAAATAAATACATGTGTGCATATGCAATGCCGTGGCAGGGAAGGCAGCAAAAGGAGTTGCTTTGAAGGAGTTCACAGTACATTTGGAATGGGATTATGCATACCGGTGGTTTCCAGCATTGCTTAATATGCAGGCACCTAAGGGAGATGGGGTATAGACCTCTGTCTAGCGAGTGTAAGCCTGCTTTTCATTATTTACCTTTCATGGGCATGAAAATAGTCCAGGGACTCCCAGCGAGATGCAGAGCACAGGCTGAAAATCACTGTTGAGGAAGTACTTTAAATGATGCCTTGGAATGAAAGAGATAATACACTTTTGCAGTAATAACCACAGAGACTAAATAACATCCCTCTCTGAAAATGCAGGCAATAAATAAGTTTCCAGTGCTCCGTCTGAGAGATGTGCATATTTGTTCACTGCTTCTGAAACCCTATTGCCTCTCCTCAAGTTTCCACATAACAACCATGGTGAAAAGCTTTCCATCAAGAGATGGCCTTCCATTTCTGTGGGGTAGGGTTTGATTACTTATGGCCAAGTTTGGGCCTATATAAGAGCTTAAAACCAAAAACAATGGCGTGAGACGTAAGGCAGAAGTTTCAAAAGTGGAAGTGTTGCCATGAGAGCTTCAGCAGCATCGTCTTTACATGGTCACTGATCTAGGCCAACACAAATTTTCCACCTTATGAGTTTTTCACTCTTGAAGCGTGAAACATATTTTACCTTGCTGATGGAAAGCCAAATTTTGAAATAAATGCAATTAAATGGAAAAAGAAGAGCTGACAATTTTGCATGCTTGAAGACACATGCTATTAGGAGCAGGTAAGAATGTGTTTGCTCTTTATGAGCATGCTCACAGCTCTGGGTAGGATTAATTCCTCCCAAGAAGGCAAGCTTAATCCTGAGGTTTCTGAAAGCCAGTATTTTGCTGTGTCTCAACAACCTGCAGCACGTCAGTTCCATCATGTGAAGCGCAGTTGCAAGAGTTGTGGGACTCCTCCATGGAACCATTGGCTACAATGTGTGGCAAGAAAAGCAACACCCTAAAAACCACATTGGAGTTACTATTGGGCCCACATTTTCTTTTCTGGGTTGTGTTAGTAGCACATTATCTGGAATAGATGCACACTGACAGAGCTTTTTCCTGAAAGGATGAAATGTATTGCTATTTATTGGGAGAGTTCAGTAGAGTATAGCAGAAACTTTCCATAGACTGTTTTGAGACTTTTAATGGAAACTTATCTTGGCAAAGCTCTGAAAGCACTCAATAATTTTTGTTATGAGATCCGAGAGCTAAAACACAAATCCCTTCTATTGGAGGCTGCCTCGTAAAAGGAAACCTGGTGACAGCAGAGACATCCCGTAGCTGTATAACATATTCAGATCACAAGCTCAGTTTTCCCATGGGTTTTCTCAACTCCTGTACCAGAACCTTTTGGGAGCCTGTAAGCTGACTGAGGATGTAATGCATCTACCAGCAGCTGGTTTCTGTCTCTTCTAAGCTCATCTTTATTTATTTTTTTTTTCTTTTACCGCTATTATTTTTAGGGCTGTGTTGCTTTCTGCTTATTAACGAGGAGACCGCTTCAGGGTACTGCAGCCCAGTGCAACTAAGTGAAGACATTTTGGAGTGAGGCAGGCTCTTGAAATGCCCTTATGCAGCACTGATATTAACACAGTAATTTGGCATTTGGGGCAAAATTTCTGCTCTCATTCCTTCAGAAAGTTCCTTCACAGAGGCATAGTAGGTTTGGAAACTTTACTTCTCACTGGCAGAATTTCCCTCCTTGTTTGAGCACTACTGATCCATCTTAAAGAGGGGATTTTCAAAAGCCACTGCTGATGGCCACCTCCCACTGGTGTGCTGTACGGTTTGCATGCCGAACTCCTATTCCTACTTTGGAAAATCTCTGCCTGAATGCTTTGCCATTGAGGTTTTGGAATGCAGACCTTTACTTCTAGTTTGGGGAAGAGGATTTTTCTGCTTTATTTTCCCAAGACTGGCCATACAATCCAGTGCAGCGCCACAGTCTCACCTCAACACTGCAAAATTTATTTCCTAGCCCATGGAAGAAATAGCTTGATTTGTTCAAGATGAGTATTTGTTTCCAAGTTTGGGGTGGGGGGGGAGTGAAGACGAAGGTGCACAAAGCTGCTAAAACACAAAGCTGCTCTGTTCTCCGGAGCTGGTAGCATTTCATCGCTTGCAGCTAGGTGATTTACTGGGCTCGCAAGAGCTGCGGCAGCTCCCTTGTGAAGCGATAGATAGCAATGGAAGACTGGCGAATGCATCAAAGGCAGCCAAACAGACTTATGGCTTTAAAAACTTGCTAGGTGTCATTTTTCCCAGATAAGGTGGCTCTGGTTTTAGTAAGGCTTATCAGAAGTTACTTAATGCAGGGAGCAGCTTTGCAATGGAGTGGGAGAGTTGGCTGTGTGACGTGCGTATTTGCTCAAAAGGTGACTGTTTTGCAATTTTGGAAACTTTCTGGGATGCAACGGCCGAAGCCAGTTCCTTCCGAAGTTAATGTCATGTTGTGGAAAATTAAATGTGATTTTTTTTTTTTTCTTAAACTGAGGTTCATAAGTGCCTGCCTTGCCTAATTTATTTCTCTGATATTTTTAGTACTCAGTAAAAGTCCTTGAAAGCTTAAAGACTCAAGCATGCAAATTCTTAGAGTGGTGGATCTCAAATCTTAACACTGCTTGCGTTTAATATCTTTCCAGCGTGTACATAGTGTATGCACCTGGCAGATGAGCAGGGGCCACCCTCCTGCAGCACTGCTGAGATGCGCCGCAGCAGTAATCCCAGTGCTGGACCGGACACTGGTGTGTTCCCAGCTCTGTTCCCCCTCCATTTTCTTCTAGAAAACAAAAAAAAAAAGCGCCTCTCGTTTTGTGGAGAACAGGACTAAGAGCCATTCTGCTGCTCCCTGGCACACCGTCGGTGCACTTAAGGGAAGGATGTGTGTGCAGCAGGACTTGCACGCCCACTCTTACCCTCCCGTTGTCCATGGGTAGGCGATTGCGTCACTGCCCTGGGACTCAAACTTGTGTGCAGGAGTGAGTTTCCAAAATGCTGTAATATAGTAAAAGACAAAAGCTGATTATTTCTAGTCAGAGAGTGGGAAAAAAAAAAAGAAGAAAAAAACCCCAAACCCAGCAGATTACAAAAAACCTCCATCCATCAAAATACTTGAGTGCAACCTTTTGCAGAAGAAACATTGCAGGGACACAGGAGCAATAGGAGCACAGGAGCAATAGGAGTGAATGAGATCAGTTTTACAGTCAAGCTTTCATGTCTTTACACGCATTTTGCTGCTGCACTAGTCAAAACTTTCTTTTTTTCCCCCCCCTCAAGACATCTTTGGCAAAGATAAGCACAGTCCAACCAACTGCTACCGATAGCGTTTTTACATTCCGTGCTGGAGCTTAGGTTGTAGTTAATTTACCAGCTTTTTGTATACAAGGGGGAGTTTATTCCCCCCTTCACTGGACTGATGGAGCAGTTTCTTTCTGGCAACTTTTTCTGCAGGGAGTGGAATGTATTGAAGCAGGTTTGTGGTGTTTATGTAAGGGTGGATTTTTTTTTAATCCTTTATCTGCATGTCATCTTCTGGATTTTCGTATTTGCATGTAGGCGGGGTTTTGTGTTTGAGAAAGCCGGGCCGTGTTTTCCCTGCCTCGTTGCTTAAAATAGGTCCACGAGGGAGACAAAACGGGTACCATCCCTCAGTCTTCGGGGACAAAGGAGTTGCAGAATCCCGTTTAGCAGCTGCAGTCATCTTCGTGATGATTTTAAACTGCTCACAACTGAACAGCCACAAATTCTGAGTATATATGAAATCCTAATTTGAACGGAAAAGACTGGTACAGGATGATGCATTGGCTTTTGACAAATCTGTATTTTTGTTCTTTTCAGGAAAGAAAATAATTTCATTTACCCGTTTGTTAATAGTTTCTTTTATTAGTGTTTTCAAAGATGAGATAAATAAGGGGGCCTCAAAAGTCTGCCACAGTAACGGTTGCTTTGCAGGCTTCTGTGCAGCCCATTGCATGTGTGGGCCTCAAATACTTTACAAGAAGCAGAAATATTTCTTTTAAAGAACTGGAGAAAAAGAAGCAAGAAGAAGTGAAAGGGCTGCTTTGGCAAGGTCAGAGAGAAATAAAACCTCTGCCTGGGGCCTATTCTATAACCAATCAAAACAAAAGATAAACCCCATCATCTCATTTTCTGGGCCCTGTGCAAATAGGCGTTTTGATGATACAAGTCTAGAGTGTCAGCAGAGGTTTATCCGGTGCAACATTATGTTTCTGGAGTTCAGACTGCAGAATTTCTGGGCTCAATACTAAGCCATGGAATAGTTGCTTTGCTGAAGAGGGTGAAAGAGCATGAGGAAGGCTGCCTGCCTCCCAGCTCAGGCTGCATGGCGGAGGTTAACCGTGCAAATCAAGAGATGGAGAGGGAACTTTTTCAGAGTTTGAACAGCATGTACCGCTATCGTGCATTTCCAGTACCTTTTAAAATGTTCAAACTTGTTTATATTTCTTCACAGAACTAAACTGGCATTAAATGTGGCTCAGATTCCATACTGCTAAATAAGACTGACTCTAAAAGCAGTCCACTTGCTGTAACATGCAACATTTATAGTACTGACAATTAAATTCAGTGTTTTTTTCTTCCCAGACTTTTGAAGATAAATTAGTCTCCATCTTCAAAACTTACCCAGGTGTTGTTAAATCACTCTGTGGCTTTTTAGCTGTGCTTTCAAATGTAATTGTAGTTCTCCTTCCAGAAAAAAAGGGTGGTAGAAAGTCTATTTGCCTCATTTATTGAATGTCACGCAGTTAAATTAAGGGAAATAGGAGCTTGATTCAGATCCCATTGGTTTCAGTAGCAGTCTTTCCATTGAGTTTTAGTCAAGGCTTAAATGAAGATCAGAAGGGGATCCAGAGCTCATTTACATTTAATATGCTCTTCAGCTATTCCTTTTAAACTTAAATATTATTGGAGCCTTTTCAAACCCAGCAGCGTGTATGAACTTGCTTGCTTGTCAACATGTGCAAATATCCAAATTTCGGCTGGAAGCCCTAATGTAAGTATTAACTGTAGCATTCAGTCCCATGAATGTGTAGTAGTTGGAGATAAGCTTTTTATCGGCTTTTACTTGTTCTTTGAGTTAGCTGATGGCCCGTTTGCTACGTTAATACAGATAACTTAACAGTACCTTTATTGTTTGAAGCAGTAAATATTGTTTATCTTAGTCCTGTCTGAAATTTTTGTCTTGTTTCAGCCTTGCTCGAGAAGGCAATCTCGTTCCTAAAGGACAAGATGTCTCCTGGGGAATTTTGGTGCATAGATCCTTCTTTCTATAGCTTTCCAACTTGAATCCATAGGAGGCTGGAACTTGCTATGGTTCCTTGCTATAGAGCAGCTTCGGAGGAAGCATCATGCCGTGATGCAGCTCTACGGGCCCAGAGGCTGGATGCAGCATCACCTATGGTTGCTGGCAGCACTTACCGTGACTTCAGTGGGCAGGACCGCGCACAGAAATAGATGGGGTTATCGTGGAGGTGGGCACAGGTAGTCCGAGGCAGTGAACAAAGCTTGCATCATTTGTGTTGTGTTTTCAGCAGTTCTCCAGATATATTGCAGTCTCTAGAGATTTCAGGCTAGTCATCTGGGAGAGCTACATATATATTTGTGTGTGTGTGTGTGTATATGTGTATATGTATATTTACTGGTAAAAAAATAAGAATATGTTGCATTTGTATTAGCAAGCTTTTAGTCTTCTACTTGGAATCAGATGCAAAAGGTTTCTCTTGCCCTTTTTGAGTCAGTGTGTGAGTGCTCACATAGAATTTACACCTCAAGGGATTCAGAAATACACGTATGAGCACCATGGCTTATTTTGACATCAGACCTGATTTAATATAAATAAAGAAAAAAGTGATTTCTTTTCACTGGAAGGCACAAATGAAAATATGCAATTGCAGTGCCTTAAGAAATCCCACGTGGTAAAATGTTCTCAGCATAGTTTAATGCTTTTAACTCTCGTTTCTCAAATTAACTCACTTTGAAACAATTTTAAACAATTCAGTGCTGATGTAACTGGAAACTGGTCCCACATTTTCATGGGCACACATCGTGAGTTTCTTTTTATTGTGCTATAAAATCCTGCTGCTCCGTAGATGTTGCCAGAACAAACAACAATGAAGAATGTAATTTTTTTAGAACACAGAGCACAAGCTCCCGTATCCGTTGTCACCCACTCCTTTTCCCAAATATCCCCGTGTAGATCTTGAGATGCCGCGCCCCTGCCACACACGTCTCACCAGATTAAAGGCTCGGTGAGCCATGCCCGCTGTCAGAGATCTCTCGGCTCCTTGCTGCTGCACTCTGCGTAGGCTTTTGCACCACTTGCAGCAACACGGTAATGCAAAATTCACCGTGGGTGCCAAGAATGGTTGCATTTCTCCGAGCTGTTTCCCAGGGCCTGAAGCTCGGGTGGAAAGAGCTGCATGACGGCCCTTCTGCTCCAGAGCTCAGCCCGGCAGATGCATACGACTTTTATGTGCTGGGTGGTGCATGATGGAGGGCGGGAGGGCTGCAGCCATGGGCTGTTAGCCAGAGGTTGTGCTACCTGGTGGGCCATCCCCGGGGGAAACCATCAGAGGGCATGGAGCCTGCTGGGACTGACACCGGTGTCTTTTGCCCCGCGCATGGACTTGCATGGGGTTGTCTGTCACAGCACAAGACAAACTTACGTTGGTCAGTATGTGGGTTTCACACAGCATAAAGATCACTGTCCTGAAACATAGGCATGGGCAATGCTTTCTCTTGGAGGACCCATCGTAAGTGGGATGGCAATACTTCCGTCCAGTGTACCAATATACCATTGACTCTGCCTTCCCCCCCCACTCCCCGATTTCCTCCACAGCATTTTCCTAAGCCTTGCTCCTCTTCGTGGCACTCAGTGGTGTTTCCCTGTGCTGTACACCGCTTGGATGTCTAAGCCGCGGCTGGCATTTTGGCTTGAAGAGCCGCGTTTTGCACCTTAGAGCGTCCACCTTCAGTCGCTCTGCTCTACGTAGGGAACCACGAGCCTAAAAATGGCAAGCTATGGCATGAACTCATCGCTTTGCTCATCGTGGTCTTGATAGATTTATAGGGCCAAGCTCATCACCCTGCTCTGTCAGGCTCACATGGAGAAACTTCTGGGGGGGACCTCAAAGTTGATGTTGACTGCAAATAATACAGTCAGCATGGCCTGAGTTTCTGTACAGATGGTTAAAAAGAGGGGAAGGCGCCTGTGTGGTTTTCTGTACAAAATTTATTAAGTGGTGTGTATAAAATTTATAAACTGTTATCATTTGTATATATATGTGTGCGTATGTTTGCATAGCAGTCGATAGGTATGAAGTTTCCTTATTCTTGGGTCTTCCTCACTAATAAATCATAGGAACAGCTCATTATTTGAGTTCATTGGTGACTGCACTTGTGATAGACCTGGCCATTAACCTTGAGCAACAGCTCAACAGAGAAAGCCCCATGCAAGCTCTTGGTTTCCTTTAGAGCAGCCTCCCCAGAGGGTGCCAGTGGGAGGAACAACCCAGCAGGACATCTTGGGGAGCTTAACTTTCTAGCCATCACTCTCAATAAATAGCCTGCAAAACTCAAGGCAAAGTCATGCTGCACTAGCCGAGGGCCAAGTGGTGGGGCCATGGGCTGAAATGCATCCCGGAGAAGGGCTGAAGGCCGGGTGGAGCATTCCGCTGGGAGCAGGAGCTCTGCTGGGAGAGGAGAGCCCTCTAGTGCAGCGGCCACCGCTCCCAGGTGTGCTGGGGCACCACCGGTGACCAGCGCTGGCGCCTGCCTCGCCTCACTCAGCATTTTCCCAATGATGCACCCAGGAGCTGAGGCTTTCTGGTGCATCAAGCGATGCACTGGTCACCCCTTGTTACCCCCAAGTCTTTTTCAGGGCAGCTGCATCCCAGCACCCCATTTTCTGCCTTGTACATGTTCTGCAGTCTTTGATGTAAGACCTTGTCTTTGGCTATAGTTCAAATGATGTTGTTCAGAGGGCTTATTTTCCTAAATTATACAAACCAGCCTGTGCCAGTCATCTGTGCCTCTTTGTTATTTAGAACCCTGGCGATGTTTGTGTAATCTGCAGGCATCCTCAGCAGCGATTTGATGTCTTCTTAAAGACGACTGACAGAGCCATGTGAAGAAAACTGATCTAAACCTGGGTTATCTTTCAGTACCCCACTAGAAGCACCCCCTCCAAAACTTACCATCTATTATTCACATTTAGAAATCGATCTTTTCCCAAACTGTAGAGAATTGCAAGGTGACAATTCCCGTTTCTTTGAAATTCTCCTGGTATTTACAGAAAATAACTGTATCTCTCCTACAGCTGCATCCTAAGGCATGTGGAGGAGAAAGCTCAAACTCTGTGCTAGCCCACCCTGTCCTTGTAGTTGCTCCAAATTTACACCGGCGTCAGCGAGAGAAGAATTTAATCCCCCGTCCAGTTTTCATTGAAGCCAGTGATTTCAGCACATCCTGGTCTGGCCTTAATCTGGAGGATTAATGAAGATACATGCTGAATTAAATAATGGCAACAGAGAAGAAAAATAGAAATATTACTAGGGAATTAATAATGCTGAATCCCTTGTTGTCAGAAGTGTTCTGACTTTGGAGAGGTCTTCATTCAGGAGCAAGCTGTTTTGTATATGTTTATTCTTTCAGGTGAGGGTGCTCAGCAGCAATTGCGCCATCCAGCTGTCATGCCGCCTATGTCCCTTGCAATTAATGACATGACTTTTGCCATCTGATGGCAGGTCTCCGCTCCTAAGTGGAGCAAGGGAAACTTAAAATTAGATTAAGCTGGAAAAGTTGCTTTTGTCAAGTAAATAGAAATAACAAACCATATGGGAGAGCTTTCCCTTAAGACATATTCTTTTTCTCCGCTATGGCATCAGTTGTGAGCCACTTGTGCAATTACAGTTTCCATCTAAGTATTTTTAAGAGCTCTGTCCCTGTTTTTATTCCTAGTGTGTCTAAAAGTCAGAATTAATCTCAGTAACTGCATTACACTAAACCACACTGTTTGAGGAGGGACTTACTACAGCCACATGAGGCTATTTTTCAGGATGTTTTAAATGAAAGTATTTGAATATGTGCAAAAATTATGATCTTCTGCGGCAGTGCCCAAATGCTGTTGTCGTTAAGCTGAAACTGGACTTTTTTAGGTGTCATATGCATTTGCAGTCACTGTTCTCAAGGGAAAACATCTGCCCACGTCTGAGCACTGTTCGTACTCCTCACCTGTTTTCTAGCTTTTCCTTTCCTTTTCATAACTTCCCACAGCACATCGCAGCAGATTTGGTTTTCTTTTTGTGTCACGTGGACTTTCCTCCCTCTTGAAATTCTTAGTCAGTATGTAAAACACACCCAACCCAGTAATATCACAACTTCTCCATCACACCTCTCTCTAGCGTTGAGGAACTGGTTAATACAAGTGTTTCTATTTAAATGGTTAATCACATATAACGTAATATCGCTTTCTTTTTCCAACCTCTGACATTTCATTCCCTGTTTTCTTTGGGGAAAGCATTGCACGGTTCTTTCTATCTGAATTATGCGTTAGTCGTGATGACAAATGTCCTGTCTGCTCTACTACTTCCCCGTAACATTAAATGCCATTATTTTGATCATTTGCTCCTCAATAGCTGTAAGCGAATGCTTTGAGGTTGGTTAAAAAAAAACCTGACATACAGGACCTGCCCTTATAGCTGATGTACAGATTTGTGCTTGAACGACACAAATATTTTCATTTAATTTCTGAGGCCCCGTTAGGTGAAGGTCAGTGCAAGCCCTCGTAAGGGAAAATAGTTTTTCTCCTAGGGAGGAGCGTGGAGGTCCGGGCATGGCCAGGATCCCCAGAGCAAGGGGCAGGGCTTTGGGATGGTGTAATTGCCCATTCAGACCTATGTCGGGCAGTATTTCTTACAAAGTTATTCCAGTTCACTTGAAAGGGCTTTTTCCCCACACTCTGGTTAAGGTGAATTAGTTGCGGGCAGCACTGATGGTGGGACACCAAGCGCCATTATCTCCCCTGGCCTTCAGAGCCAGCTTTCTACCTGGACCAAGTGCCTGGGAAGGTACTCTTCTTCCACAAAACACCAAAAAAAATCAGAATTGAACTTACTGTCAATGAATGAGGAGAGAGGAGTATTTATAAATGCGCTGGCAGGTTAAACAAATATCTCGTCTGCAAGTTTTACGTTGTTGTCAATAATGGCTGGAAAACCCGCAGAAAAAGCATATAAATTTATTATGCTAGATCGTGTAAAGTTATAAGTTATATATGAAGCATGGAAGTGGGCTTGTCTGTCTCTGAAGTTGCCTTTGTGCGTTATTACGTTGATGTGTCTGTCAGAGCTGCAGGGAGACTAGCACAGGCTGTGTGGACAGAAACAGCTGATGACTTGGGGATTGGTGGTAATTTGGTTTCAAAGCATTCTCTGGGGTTTTTCTCAAGTCTGGGACAAATACGCGTGACAGGATTGGGACTTCAGTAATCAGATTTTCTGGGGAAAAGATGAAAACAGATTTCGTTTGTATCAGGGCAATTGCTGCAGAGACCACTTTGTTTAATCTGAGCGCGTATGGATTTGGGAGAACACGGTCGCTTAGCGTTACGGCTGGATGGATGCATTCTCTCCCCCTACCATCGCTCGTGGAAAATGCCATTTAGAAAATGCTTTGGTTTCACTCCACTTCTTTTGGCTGCACAACTGAAAAAAGGCCAAGGAGCAGAGGGTTGCAGAGGGTTGCAGCTGGTGACCTGTTTGCATCACTGAGAAATACTCCTTTAAGGCCAAGTTTGAGGCAGAGAAGGGGAGCAAGCATGCCTGCGGACAGAGAGGATTTTAGTCTCCAGGGCAGCCAACCCTGCACTTGTCATGAGCACTAAAATTCAGCGAGTTTGCATCTATCGGTAGTGTGCCTCTCCCTCCAGCTCTTTGATCACTGCTGTCTTATATGGCACCTGACATTTTGGCTCATTTCAGCAGTATCTGCCCTTTTTTAGGCTGTCTGTTGAGGTAATACTGTAACTGATTCAAGATCAACATTGCTTTGGCATTTGGGAAGCACAGCATGGGTGCTAAGAGCAATATCATAAAGAAATAGAATGCTTTGCAGCGGTAATCCCATGCTGCTGCCCTGCAGCCTTTTTGGGTTGCCTCCACATCGCAGGGGTGATGGCTGGGGCTCTGGGGATCCAGTGGGTTGCCTGGGCTGGGGCAGGAGACCCTCATGCTCCCGGAGGGCAGCCCCGCTCTCAGCACTGCTGCAGACGGTGGCCTCCTGGGATGTCCTCTCTGGGTCAAAACTTCCCAGATTTTCCAGCCTGCCTGTGTTTTTATTATATTAACATCACAGATAAAAGCAAAGCTTTTGTCTTTCGGGGGTCAGCCCATGCCCTGAAGTTCAGTTCTGGATCTCAGCTTTACTACTGGTCAGGGACATTCTCACCCTGAATTTTCATCAGGAAACTTTGCTGCTTTTTTTACTCTCCTTTATAGCTAAAAAGTGCTGCAGTCATGCGTAAGTGTCTTCATGGGACATACGTTATGTGGTACATGCTACCACAGCCCCCAGCAGTGCCGTGTGAGTATCCGTAAACCTGGACGTGACTCCTAAACCTGGACACTGCTGGCTTTGCTAGACGTTGAAACAAAAGTATATAATGAATGTATGTGGTATCAAAAAATCTGTCCTTTGGAGGGCAAATAGGTCAAGCTCAGCAGAGTTTAAATTATAATATAATCCACCTACTCATGCATGCACATCCCACTTAAAACTCTGTGGAGCGAGGCAAGCACTGCATTGTCTGTGCTTTCCCCTCTGGCCAGAATGGCATTCACACTGTAGTATTATATACAGATAATTATAGCATGTATCTTTTCAGAACAGGGTTTTCGTAAGCGAAGAAATTTCAGGAATGGTTTTATTCATCAGATACAAGCAGGCCATTTTCTTTTCTTTCCAAATGTTCTAGCTGGAAAATTATTCAGCACCTTTGCCTGAGTTCAGTAATACTGCTGCAGGGCTTTAGCGTGTTTTGCTTGATTTGGGGTTTATTTGCTCAGCATATACTGCTTATGACCCAGGTTCTCGTTTATAAAAAACTGCTGTGATGAAGTTCACTTTTTGGATGTGCTTAGATCTCTTTGCAGCAAACGAGGATTTGGCCTTGTATCTATTTGGGCAAACAAAAAACGGTGCATGAGGGGGAAAGCTCCTGTAGGGTGGTCTGACTGATGGTAGCCATATACTGCTGAGATCTTAGCAGAAGAGACCCATTTTCTTTTGCTCTCCATAGCTTAACTAACATCTCATCTACATCTTTTGTTTACCGTATAGAAGATGTGATGAGCCTGACGGAGGGGTTAAGTGGTTTTGCATGTGGTTTAAGACACCGTTGGTAGAGAGCCATCAAAGTGCTCTTTAATCACAGAACAGGGGAAGAAAGTAGGTCCTGGAGGACCAACCTGAAGCCTTTTCAGAACTCATTACGTCTGGGTTTCCCTCTGTAGCTTCACAAGCTGGCACGCTCCTTCTCTTGACTATTTGCCTCCTTGCTGTCCTCGGAGCTGTTTCCAATGCAGCAGTTCATGGGGCACCAGGGTAAGCCAAATCAGCAAGCTCTCCTGAGCTAAAAATAATCTCTTTCCATTTATTTATTTATTGTTCTGCGTTATTTGTAGCTTGGATCAACTCTTTGGCATGGTCCACTGAGCAGAGAGGGAGAGGCAGAGGGAGAAGCACAAGAGTAACCGTGCCCTCCGCCTGCTGCATCAGCCAGCGAAAAGCCTGTGTTTCTTTGGACAGCTGAGCCGAGTTCAGAGCTCCAGCGCTTGTCCGATCCCAAGGGAAACACATTCCAAGTGTGTGCAGTTTCTCCTAGGGCTTGTTTCAGTAAGGTGGACTGTGCAATCCAAATGGTGCCAAGCCACGTAAGACCGATGGTGGGTATGGGTGGCCAGGAGGATGCCACCACAGAAGACTCCTCCTTCCACCCTTCCTTCAGTTCAGACATAGCATAAACACTGCAGCTTTTGCACAGGGCCTCTCTCGAGTACCAGGGTAGATCTTTGCTGTTAACACCGGGGATGCAGCGAGAGCATCAAGCCATTTGTGGACCCTCAAGTCCAGAACAGGCTGGCCTACATGTCTTCATCTCTCTGAGCAGTCTAAACTGCACCTGCTTATGCCTTGTATTTCAGTCCATTTCAAAATCGCACCATTTTATAGATCAGGTCTGAGATGCCTAAACTGAGCATCCAAGCTGAGGTTTTGAACCATCTGAGAATCTTTTGTTACTGGCTTTTTGCTTTGTTGGAGGAATGCTAATGCTGATTTTAGGGATGATGAGCACGCTGGAACAGTTAAGTTTGAAACTGGAACAAAAAATTCTGCTTAGGAATTTCTCATCTGTTACATAAATTCAAGACAAATGTAAAAATGGTCATTTTCTACACTTGATGCTCATGTAGTAACAAGCGGCTTCGACAGTGTAATGACAGCCCCTGTTAAGCTGTCCCCATTTGCTAGCAGTTGCCACTCTGATCCCAAACACAGTAATGTTTTTCTAGACGTGTAATGAGAAATAACTGAGGAATGTGAGTGAATAGCCTTGCTTTAAACACGGACAAAGAGTATTTAATCTGTTATCACTGTAGCTCCTTGATGGTGATGACTGTACTGAGAAGGAACACATGCTCAGTGAATGGTTTTGACAATGGAGAAGTGTGTATTTATCACTGCTTATTAAGTTGTTTTTCCTAATAAAACATCAGTTGTTCGGTAAATCTTCAACAGGTGTTGCTTTATGTTACTAGCTCCGAAACTTATTTCCAGCTTTGCCAAGAGTCTTTATTTTTTGCTTTATAGCACCCCACACAATGGTGTTCCAGTTTGTGACCAATGCTTCTAGGAATTATGGCTCTACAGAAGTATAATTTCATTTATTTTTTTCCTCTGGGTTAAAAGAATGCAATTCTTTCAATATCTTATGGAAAGCTATGAGGTCAGGCTTGGGTTGCATTGCAGTGATGATGAGGTAAAGGCTTCCTTGTTCTCCCACTGAAGAGCAAATTTGGGCTGAAGCTTTCCACCTGGAAGGTGCTGTGAAGGCTTTTACCACGTTGTCTTCTGTATCGTTCTCCTTTCCTCTCTACTGGCATAACTCAGAGATGTTTTATTTTTAGCTGTGTAGGGATAGCCCAGGGAATGACTGGAAGAGTACAGAGTTTCTGGGGCTTGTGTTTAGTGTTTTTTTCTTTAAAGCAATTTGCATTTTGCTCTTTTCATTGCAGTCAAATATTGTGGTGATAACTTGACAGTTCCTCCAGGTTTGGTAAAGCTGAGTAATAGAATTTCAAGCGGGGACTAATTTTTCCACCATGCCATTATAAATGTTTGTAATCTCAATGGTGCTCTATATGGCACCACTCGATTCCCCTCCAGCAAGGCAGGCTTAGGTGGATTTGTGTCCCAAAGCTGAATATGCCAGGAAATCTCCTGACTCTACCGTCCTACCGTATGTCAGAGTGGTGAGAGATTTGTGAGCCCCAGAGGTTCAGTTTGCTCTTAAAACCCAGGCTTGTAGCTTGAGGGGTCCTGCAGGAAACCCTCACTCCCTCCCACTGAGCTTACAAAGAGACCCAATGCCCCCCAAAGTATTGTAAATGGGTCCTCAGGGTGACCACCTTCGGTGATACCTGGCAGTATACCACTTTCGATAGTGTTTGATGCCTCCATCAATGCCCTCTCCTCAGGAACTGAGTTATGTTCGTGGTACAGAAAACTTAACGCTACTTATTTATGAAAGCCTCATCTTGGAGTTTTTATATAACAGAAAGTGATGGAGGGTTATTCCAGCTCTTAATTCTGGTACATCCCTGTGCCTGGGAAACGTCGCATGCTCCCTACACTATTGCCATTAGGCTCATGCAAGATCACATTCTTGTTTCTTACGAATCTGTGCTGATGCTGCACTTACTGTGGCGCTTATAGAGATGGGTGGGCAAGAAGTCTTCACCCTGTAGCTATTCTTGCTTTCCTTCATGGAGCTTTCTTCTTTCCTTGACAGTTTGCCAAGGGACAAATAACAAGCTGACCCAGCTGGGACATGTGGAAGACCATTTCACCAGCCTGCAGAGGATGTACAACAACTGCGAGGTGGTACTGAGCAACCTGGAGATTACATACGTGGAGCACAATCGTGACCTCTCTTTCTTGAAGGTTAGTGTTCTTGGCCAGTATGGCCTTCCTTGCTAAAGGAACGGTACTTCATTTTTTAAGTGCAAAGGATCGGCTACGTATAAAATTCTGTGGTGATCCAAAAACACAGCTGGCTAATGTCAGAGAAATTGCAGATCACAGTCTCAGCACACCCGTAGGCTGCAGGATACGCTCGACCCTACTATACTAAATAAGATACTTTGAGAAATAGCTTTTCAATCACCTGCCAACCTGTGCTGGCTGCCATGCAGATGGGTTTCTTCTTATTTATAAATATTATTACATCCTTACCCATTGCCTCACTCCTCAGAGACAAAAGGCTTTGTGGTGCTGTTGGGCAAAGAAAACACAGAGTGAGTGGCAACCAGCTGAGGGCAGATTTTGAAGTGTGGAGCCCCTTACCCTACCCTCCAAGCTGTGACCCCTTCCCCTGCCATGGTGGTAAGCGCCTTTCCAGCCTGCAGCGCTCGCACCCCAAGCAGGCAGGCAGATCCTGTGCCATAACTTCCCATATGAACGCTTCAAGCAATCTTCAAGATAATCCTCTGTGGTTGGCACATGGGCTGCTCCATCTCAACATTTGTTTTGTGCACAAGTGCACGAGTGGCCATGGCAAGCTGAGAAGGGAACAGACAAGGGATAGATGTTCAAACACAGCAGCAGCATGGGGAGGAGCGCTGTCTGCCATGGGGACCTCCAGGTTCTCCACCAGCAGAGACTGGGCAAGGGGTACAGCTCTGCGGCCCTGCTGCCAGGCTGCTGCCAGCAGCAATAACTTTGTGCCTTAGGTTATAGTTTGTTTTCAAAAAAGACGTTTTAAATGCATTGCTTTTTGCATGCTTGGTTATCATATTAGGTGGTTTTCAAAGAAAGAGGCAGTAGAGGAAGAAGTTGTTTTGACGTGATAAGTGTACATCTGGTATCAACAGCTCTTGTGTGGTACCTGTAAACAGGTCAGTCCTCTGGGTTGAGGGGAGTAATCTATTTGTGTGAGCTTTTCTTCTCAGGGAACAAAGAAAGGGCAAAAAACATTTTATTTTATTAGAATAACAAGAAAAAAAAAAGAGATGGTTCAGACATATGGGTTACAAATGTGATGGTATCGCCGTTTCTCTTTCCCAAGCGCAACTTGAGTTCAGTGTTCCCAGGAACATAACAGGTCTCTTGAAAACTCACCGATGGTCTTCATAGAATAGGAAAATATCCTAAGTGGTAGCCTGAGGGTTTTTCATTTATGGTGATTTTTGTAGGAGACAGAAATGCACACATTTCACAGTACAAGGCAGGAATTAACCTACATCCAGGGACGGTGCCTTACTTGTCTTGTCCTGTAAGTATTTATTACTTAAGACGGAGAAGGTTACCTGATCTTCCCCTCTGCTAAGCATCAAAGGATCAGCAAGGGAAGGGGCACAGAAGAGAGAGCATAAAAGCCTCGATCAGATGGCGTCTCTGTGCTGCCAATGGTTGGAGGCTGGGTGAGTATTCAGGGGAAGCATCACACTTGGTTGCCGTATCATACATGCTTGCCCTGTTCTCCTGCATCCCCTTGCTTGGGGGCAGAACAGGGATAAGCTACCCCTGGTAGCTGCTCTTAAGGGTCAGTTTATACCTGCTTAGACAGCAAAGTTTTCCACAGAGCCCCTTCTTATTCTTGGATTTATGTATTTTTTAAATGAGATTAAGTGGTTTATTGTTCCTTAAAATTGAAAGATGGTGGATTGGAGGTGTGGGAGGAGGAAAGCGACTGTCAAGAGTAGAGGAGTGCTATGAATTAAGCACCTTGTTTCTTTTGTTGTTCTCTCAGACGATACAGGAGGTTGCAGGCTACGTGCTCATCGCGCTTAACATGGTGGATGTCATTCCCCTAGAAAACCTCCAGATCATCCGAGGCAATGTGCTGTATGACAACTCTTACGCCCTGGCAGTTTTATCGAATTACCACATGAATAAAACCCAGGGACTCCGAGAGCTGCCAATGAAGCGGCTATCAGGTGAGATGAGGGCAAGAGGTGGAGGCACCTGTAAAGCAAACTTCAACTGTTAGGTTATTGATATCGAGATGAGATTGAAGATCTCCTCTCAAAGCCATATGCCATCAAATCCTGCTTTAAGAGCAAGGATCTGAATGTAGTTTCCCAGTTTCCTAATCGCTTCCCTGCTAGCCAGCCTTCTTCAAAAGATGAAGAAAGTTTGTAATTTCTCATTGCAGAAAGATCCAGAAAATCCAAAGCATCAACAGGGTGGTGAGATTTATTTGTGTCCCACAACATGGCAAAGAAGTACCCAGTCATTATTTTACATTATTTGGTTCCGGCACGTGCACGTCGATATTCTCTGTTCAGTTCCAGTGCGGGGTGGTGGCGTGTGAGTTAGGGTCTTACCCAGTCTCTGACTGATGGTCTCTGGCTGTGCACACCAGCAGTGCCATCCCTGCTGAGTGCAGTGACCTCTGGAGGTGGCACCAGGCAGAAGACCACAGGTAGTGGCATCTCAGTGGCATCCAACAGCAGCTGACCCTCCAGAACCCATCAGTCCGAGCCAGAACCATCAGGAGTACTAGTGCCATGCAAATGGTCCTTTTCTGTCAGCACAGTGTGCCTGAGGCAGAGAGACATGTGTTTTATTTCCCTGTCTTTAGATCAGAGACAGAAGACTTAGGCAGTTTGCTTCACTTACCCATTTTTTTCCTTCCGCGGCAGAAATTCTTAATGGAGGCGTTAAAATCAGCAACAACCCCAAACTGTGCAACATGGACACTGTTCTTTGGAACGACATCATTGACACGAACAAGAAGCCTCTCGCAGTGCTTGAGTTTGCAAGCAACCTGTCTTCTTGTGAGTATTAACTTACCCAAAATGCTATGAGAGAACCAACATCGCATCTTCTGTGCGGTGGGTTTCAGCTCCGGCAATTCCTGCATGCAGGGCCACCCAGCCCTGTTCCGAGGGAAGCCCATTCATTTCTTCACCACTGGCCGAAGATGTAATTTTTCATGGTGGTTAGGTCCTTAATTCATAGCTCAGGGAAGTTCCTGGGAAAGCTGCTCTTGGTTTCAGACAGTACCCTACGTACGTGTTTCTTCGAAGACAGCTCAGAATAATGTGCACTCATTTGTTTTCCAGCAACCTTCTGTTTACAACATAAGGCTCTGGTCTAGAAGACCTTTATGGGTACCTTCATGGAGTTACTGTGGGACTTGAAGCATTTTTAGTGCTAAGGCCCAGGTTGAGTGCTGTAAAACTCTGGTGTTTTGGGCTGCATGGATTATCCCTGCAAAATTAATGATGAACAGGCAGGTAAATCTGATATTTTAGATCAGCAGGGAGATGACCGTATATTTAAAAGTTGTGGTATACGCTTTGAGAGGGCTCAAGCTAATCCTTCAGCCTTACAAGTCCCTTGTAAAATCCCCAGTCATTTAATGGAAAGGAGTTTATTTTCATTTCTGAACATTTCATTTCTGGCACTGTAAATTGGCAGAAAAACATATTTTCTTTATCTTGTTCCAGTTGCGTAACTGCCTGAGAGCTAATAGCCAACCTCTGTGTTGACATATTTTTCTGCAGAGCCCTGGCGTAATCAAGGGGCTGCAAACGATGCAAGTCAGCACAGGGGTTTGGCTCTGAACACCACAGAGATGTTAACCTTTAACTTTTCAACTTTAAAAAAGGAAAAAAAAAAATAGTTCTTTGGTCCCGCACCAAATCAATCAACTCTTGGACAAGTATTGGCATTTGTTCAGCTATTTGATGGGCGGTGGAGGGGAGGGAGAATCACATGTTGTTAGCAGGAAGAATCACTCTAGTAGGAAATGCCTCTTAAATGTAGTGAATTCCAGATTAATCTGCTTAGACAGCCGTTTATGGTTTTAATAACAATCCCGTAATCTAAAATAAGTTGTTTCTCTGGGACTTTGCTTGTCATTAAGAGAAAGAAAAAAAAAAA
>VZTV01088703.1:0-11818 GCA_013400875.1 Anhinga rufa | reverse complement strand
AAAGTGAGCTGGCAGCTCAACATAAGGCTGATCAGAAATATGAGATCTGGAAGTACTTGGAATTTGCTTTAAATCTGAAGTTAAAGTTCACCCCTGCTGTAATAGATGTTTTTGCATCAAGTTTAGTGAGAACATTTAAAGTACAAGTCATTTTGAGTACATTTATTCTGGTATATAGCAGACTTGAAAATAAGTTTCAATTTTCTTTGTGTACACTTCCCCAACAGTTTTCTGCCAGTTCAGGACTCACCAAGTACCCCACTTAGTGTGCATATGAAAGGACTAGGAGGACTCAAAAATATAAACTTGCAAACAGAACAGAAAGACAGGTAATTTCTTACCCCATTCCTTCCCCAGGGAAACCGCTCACGCTTGAGCTTATTAACAATCATAGAGAGTGACTAAATACCAGATCAGTCGTAGTACTGTATCTGCTTATACCATCTCCTAAAGGCACCTTACGGTTTTTTATCATCTTGGCATATCCTAGCATGTAGTTCTGATTATCAGGATAGACAGGAATGCACAGCTAAATTATTTACTAAAGAAGTGCCAGCTAACAGCAAATATTTTTGTAATGGTCACCATCATAAGCACATCACAAGGAAATCCCTAACCACCCAATTCAGAAGTGTTCATTCAGTCTCAGCACACAGCCACCACCAGAGATAACCTTTTTCGCAGCGAGGGGATTAGGCACAGTTGGCTAAGGTCAGAGTCAGACCTCTGCAGCACTTTGTAAGCAGAGGAGAACTTCATGTAACAGGGACCAAGTCCTTCCCACTGCTTTCCAGCATTCCTGCCTCTCAGATCATTACATCAGAGATGGGTACCAAGACACAACATCATTCATAAAAATCAAACTATTCTTTGAGTCACAGATACCATTAAGTATTTTATTACTGAACATGCCTTTAGGTAACAGATTTTACCAACAGCACTTAACAACTCATTTCTGAGCTCTTTGGGATCCCAGGAACTCAGCCCCAAGCAGGTCTTAATCCTTCCCTGGCCTTGGTTCCCTACAAACACAACCATATCCCTTAATTATTCCATACCCCTTTGGGATACACCTCTTCATTTTTAATTACATCTTTACCACTAGATTATGGACCAGAAGAGAAAGTCTTAAAGGGTGATTCTTCATCAGGCAAAACACAAGCCTCCTCCACTTGCCATTCTCCATCTCCCAGATTTTGCTCATTAAGGTAGCCTACACTCCTCAAAAGAGTGTGCATCAGTTCCATTTTGGCCCCTGGGGGCCACATCTGCTAAAGCAGACATCACTGCACCTAACCGCAGCACTGCCGCCACGAATTCTGCATTCAGACTTCCTCTCCTGTTGCACTCATCTAGCTGTGCTGAGAGCTGACTCCATCTAAAATATGCAATAAAGTAGGCATTGCTGCCGTCCTCTAATGTCACTGCACAATAACTATACATCGCTAACATAACCACCTATTGCACAGAAGTGTGAACTACCAGTGGTCAGACTTTTCAACAGTACTAAACAGGATGATTTTCAAAGCTTTGCAACTGTCCTTATTGTAAAATAATTTCAAGTTAAATATGGGATTTCTGTCAGTCTTCCACACGTTCTGGATTTTTCAAGTCTACATCTAATTTGCTCCCACAGCTCCATGTCTCCAAAGGAAAAAATCTGTTAAAGAAATGCAAAGCAAAACTGCAGTCCAAGTGCAAATATATATAACCAGATTCAACACCAATATTTAAAAAAAACTTGGAAGTAATTTTTTTCCTACCTACTCAATTTAAGCTTCTCTTGAAGGGTATTACAGCTCAGCATCCTCCTGTGCTGAAAGGAATCTTCAAGGGCATTTTGCATGTTAGGAACATTTCTAAACATGCTGGCCGAACAGTGAAATAGGGGCCTGAATTACTACTACTGCTGCTGGTCAAAGCACATATGAGCAAAAATGAGGCTGTTTGTCATGGACCCCTGACTAGGAGGGGTCCATCTTGACAGGATACCCCTGCCCTAGTAGCTAGCCCTGGCCCTTCCCCAGCACACACACCGCTGAGGAATAAAGCGGGTAACTTACTTTGAGTTGAGCACTGTGGAAAATGTTCAGTTTAAAGCTAAGGCTTAGGTCTTAATCTCTCAAGTTCTGATAGGTCCCCACACATCTAGCAAGAGCATAGGCCACAGCTGAATGGAATTGTTTCAGGTTAGTTTCATGGAAGTCTCTTCTGGAGCATATTTTTCAGCCACCAAATATTCTCTTTAACAGTCTACCTTCAATATAATACAGTTTTACTATGATTAAGTTCAAGTTTTCCTTAGCAACTAATCAAGCTAAGGAAGTCCAGGACTAGAAGCTGTGAGCATATCCTAGGGACCAGTGGCTGCAGAGACAGGTCTGAAGACACAGGATGGACATCAGGAAGTTAACTTTTAAGAAGTGTTTACTGCATCTTCATACTTTCATTTTTATTTGTGAAATGCAAATACTTCTGGAGGCCAGAAGTATATTTGTGACACAGTTCAACATCACGTTCACTACTGGAAGTCCTAGTAAAAAAAGCTTTTCCTTCCATAGGCAGTAAGACATTTACGCTCAAGGAAGATGACACTGTAGGTAAGTTTAAACTGCTTAACACTATTAGAGTTCAAATTTTAAGCCACTCCTGTGCACATACACTATCATGTCACTGTGTGCTGAGGACCTGTAGCACCTCCATTCCGTGCAAAGTGGCTGCTTAAATGCATATCTACCAGTTGGTGACCAGCAAAGCACCTTCCCTTCACACAGTCAGTGGGACAGGTGAAGAGAAATACAACACAGCACTGGCAGTCCATGCAGCACCCACAGCCACAAGCATAGCTCAGAACACTGCAAGTTGTTAAAAAACTTAAGAGCTCCATCAAATAAATAATTGGCAATAATACAAATCTCTCAATTCTTTGTACTTGAATGCAGAAAGCAAGCAAATACATAGGCCATGTTTCAGGCAAGCCTATGAGGAGGGCTACAGGCCAGAAACCAAATACCACAACTGGCTTATGTGCATTTATTACTGCTCTGGTGTCTTCACGAGTACTGGCCACAAACCACACCAATTAGCAATTACTCAAGTCTTGTAGCAGCTAATGATTTCTCAAGTCTTGAATGTGGTCCTTTACAGCTATATTTAAACATAAATTGTATCAGTTATATAACAATTTGGATTCTTAGTACCTTACAACAGAAATATAGCATTTTGTTTTAACACTAAGTGAGAAAGCCTGTGTTTGAGTAATTTCAAGGTAGATTCAAGTATCACTGAAGCTCATGGGAGTTTTGCTGGGATAAGCTGATAAGTTTTTCCACCCATTACACCTCACTGTGCCACCCAGTATTACCTTACCTCCTATTTCATTCTAAATAGTTAAAAAGCTTTGGCATGTTGACTCAGGACATATCAGACTGGTGGGAGCTGCATCTAATTAAAAGATTTAATCCCTTCTCCCTGAGGCTGCTGTTCTAAAAACATATTGGTTGAAGATTAAAAACATGGCTCTTTTAGCATCAGTTTGCTACACAATATATTCCAGTGATTTAAGATCATTTTATTGGTGTATCAAACCCTACCAGTTCAAGTTCAGGTTTCCCCAATCATGAGATCAACTTTTCAAATGCAGGTAATGAGCAGGGTAGTAACTGCTACAGCCACTTGCATTTGAGAGTATTTTTCAGCCAGAAGTTCAGGCATAACCAATTCCTGTTCCTTCGTTCTTAGCTGGATGTTGTTCAAGTTCAGAAACCTGTTCTTTGCCCTCCTCCAGGATTTATCCCTTCAAGATTTATATAAAGCACCTGTTCAAAAGACTCCTGAGAACACTCACATCAAGCACCAGTTTTATGTTTTCGTGATAGCAAACACTGACAGATGTGCATAGCACTGCCTGCAGGGTCAGAAGACAGTTCTTCTAACAGGCATTTGTTAATAATGTAACAGTAGCTGTAGGTTGTCTTTTAAATACATTTAATCAAAGATTCATCTTCTCTACCATAGACTGCGAAGGGAATTAATTCTTTGAGCCACTCAGCAGCTAGGGAGACCACAGTGTAACCTCTAATAATTTAGTAAGAGAATTTTCAGTTTCCTATTAATTTTTACCAGGTCATCTCCAGGCTGCCAATAGCATGCTTCAGAGTCAGGAAACCATACATACATGCATGCAGACACATGCAATACAAACAAGAAAAAAAAAAATCAATTTCCAGCCTCTTATCCTGTGCTTAATGTTATCTGACTAAGATTAAGGTATCTAGTGATGAGTCAGTCAATTCATGTTTCTGGAACTTCAATAGGGAAAAGTATGTATAACAATTTTGATTCCATAACTGTGCACCAAAGCCCATATTGCCACATCTAGAGTGGACTCTGCTTTTAAGATTATATATTTAAACAAAAATATTTAAATAGTAAAATTAATAAGTATGAGATTCATCACCATCTAGTAACCCTCTAAAGGAAGCCTTCCTCTATTCCCCTTCTCTGCCAAGTCTTTGACCTGCAAAAATTACTTCAAATATTGCTTTATTTTCAAAAGGTGTGAGGGACAAATGAAATCACAGGTGTTTAAGTCTCCTATTTTTGCACTGGAAAAGACAGCCAGGTTGAGCTACCTCCTGTTTTGTGAGGCATCCTTCAAGGTACACGGTCCCATCTGCTACCAACCCTTGTTTCAGATCAGTCTCACAGCAGACCTGACTGGAAGTCATCTCTTCTGCTCCCCTGCAACCATTTCAGCTGCATCCTACAGGAGAAAGATGCTTGCAAACTAGTTTTTTATTCAAGGTTGTCATAAAACATAGCATCCCGACTTTTGAAAATAAAGGGTAAAAAAAATACACAGGCACAGTAGAAACCAGCTCCTGTATCAGAGGCTTCTCTCTACTGGGCTCAACCAGCTATACTTTTAGAGTCACATTTAAACCTCAGAGTTTTTACATCAGGTTTTTGTCCCTATGAGAGTAAGGATTCTGACTGTACCTTAAACTGCCAAGTTCCAGCTGGAAGGAGACCTAGATTGTCTCATTTCTCACAGTTCATAACACCTGCTGTAGCCTTACACCATTTTCTTCCCTCATTTCAATTCCACTCATCTTTCTGCATGCGTTTTTCCCCTTCAACCACTATCTCAGGCTATTTGCTATCTAAACAAAGCAGTCAAATCTGATAACCCAAAGCTACAGCTGTGATAAACAAAGAGATGGTTTCCATAGTTTCATGTAATAGCAACAACTTCTCAGGGCAAGATATGTTTTCTCTGATCTCCTTTTGTTCCAGAGACCAACACTCAGTTCATTCACCCAGATACCGAGTACAGTACACAAAGCCCAGGAGGAGAAACTGATGGTGTTGGGAGTTCTGCCCATATGAAAGCAGAGGTAGCCCAAAAGCATGAAGTGCAGCCCCACGGACTTCACATACGGAAAGAACTGCAGCTGCTCCTCCAGTACACACACTTCCGCCAGGAAGTTTCATATTAAAAACCACACACACAAAAAAATACTGCAGCTTTGAGAAGTTTGCTAGTTTTAAGAACTTAAGTTCTCAAAGTGCTGGATTTCTGGTCAGAGAAGTCAGCAAAGGTACTGAAACATTAATTCATCTCAAGAATTTTATTACTCTCCTCACTCTTAAGGTTTGAGCAAAGGAGCACACTGAGTCCCACAAAAGAAAGAATACTTTCACCTGAAGCCACACAACTTGTCTGAAAGAATAACAGCTTGAAGTATTTTTCATTATTATTCCCAGTTAAAGAGAAGTGCACCATAAAAATCAAGAAAAAAAAAGCCAGCAACAAGAGTAACCTTTTCCATCTACTACCAAATCTGTGCTGCTTGCTTACCACTGTGTAAGTATACATCCCTAGAAGTGTCTTATGGTACAGCTCTAAACACTGTCCCATCCAAGCATACTCAAGTGCTGATACCATCTTTAAAAAAGGAATTTTCTAAGACATCTGATATTCAAAGGAAGAGAGAAAAAGTTTTCCATAAAGCTACATTTCTTCCTAAATTACACTGATACAGAATCCCAGAATGGTAGGGGTTGGAAGGGACCTCCAGAGGTCATCTTGTCCAACCCCCCTGCGTGAGCAGGCACACCTAGAGCAGGGGGCACAGGACCGCGTCCAGGCGGGGTTTGAATGTCTCCAGGGAAGGAGACTCCACAGCCTCTCTGGGCAGCCTGTGCCACTGCTCTGGCACCCGCACAGGAAAGGAGTCTTTCCTCATATTTAAGGGGAACTTCCTGTGTTCCAACTTGTGCCCGTTGCCCCTTGTCCTGTCATCAGGCACCACTGAAAAGAGTCTGGCCCCATCCGGCTGACACCCACCCTTCAGATATTTATAAGTATCGATAAGATCCCCCCTCAGTCTTCTCCAGGCTGAACAAACCCAGGTCTCTCAGCCTTTCCTCATAAGGGAGATGCTCCAGCCCCCTGATCATCTCTGTGGCTCTCCTCTGGACTCGCTCCAGCAGCTCCCTGTCCTTCTTGAACTGGTGGGCCCAGCACTGGACACAGCACTCCAAATGCAGCCTCACCAGAGCAGAGCAGAGGGGCAGGATGACCTCCCTCCACCTGCTGGCCACACTGCTTTTAATGCAGCCCAGGATGCCACTGGCCTTCTTGGCCACAAGGGAACATTAAATTGCTGTAAATGGAGGCAAAATTAACATCATCTTCTCAGAGTCACAGGATAAAGCAAAGAAATGCGTTCCTCATAACCCTGTGGCAGTAGCACATCATAGCACTTGGCCTACGCCCGAGACCACTGCCTTTTAAACAGGCTAGAAGAGAACTCATTTACCAGCTACAACACTGTACAAAAATACCTTTTAAAACTCAAGGCCATGCATGCACTAATCCAAAAGGGTGGATTAGCATGATTTACCAATTCTTACCTAACCAAGCCCTATGGCCTAACTTACGGCCTTTGACCAAAATCTGAGAAGTTAAGGATTCAAAGATGATGTACTATGGTTATAAAGCACAGAGACCAAGCACAGCCTTTTCCCTACAGGTTCTCAAGACAAGTTTAACACAAGTTTAGCCCCAAAACTCTTTTCATAAATGATGTTCTAAAGATGAGTGGATCCATAAGAAGTCCCTTATGAGCAATCCTCATTAGCTATCAAAAACAATTGTTTTCTTTAAAAAAAAAAAATAAAAGTAATCCACAGTACGCAGACAGGTTGTATGGTAAGGATAGCTCTGTTCTGGCAACTGCAGATAATCCGTCAGACCAAGTCTTGGGGAAGTTGCTTCAGCTACCACAGGGGAGATCTAGACTAGCTCTAACAAAATCCAGATTTGCATTAAATGAAAATCCAGTACTGTGTATCTTATACCATCATTCAACTTCACTTTCCCTCACCACAGCTAACCAGACTTGTTTGAAACATGTAAGCCCTATTAATTATTTACACAGCACACCTGCCCTAGACAGGCAGGGCATTAGCAAGTACACTCATAAGCCAAGTACTGATCAAGAGGCAGCAGGAGGGGAAGACAGCACACAAGATACAACACTAGCAATACCAATAGCACAATGATCACTGTTCAGACATGGTTAATGAAGTATGCTGCAGA
This sequence comes from Anhinga rufa, assembly GCA_013400875.1. Classification (NCBI taxonomy): domain Eukaryota; kingdom Metazoa; phylum Chordata; class Aves; order Suliformes; family Anhingidae; genus Anhinga; species Anhinga rufa. The sequence goes on along the minus strand of VZTV01088703.1, from coordinate 4,209 downwards.
TAATTCACTAATTTGTCAGAATTCACTCATTTGTCAGAACCAGTTTAGAGCACCCATTAGCTCCCCAGGCAGTGCTACACAGCAGCCGTGAGATACATGGTCAGAATTGTTCCTACCCTTCATAGGTGAGGTGGGGTCCCGTAGCTAAAAGCAGCGGGCACAACAGTAGAGTTGCTGAACTTCTATCAGCCAACAGCAGATTACAAAGACAAACCTACTGCTTTATTACATTAAGAGCACTGGGAAAACAGCCATTAGTTCAAGATCTCAGGTTTGGTCTCTTCTCATGTGTGCACGCGTGTATACAGGTTTTGTTGAAGAGCTCAGCAGAAGGAGAACACACATTAGAATAAGCACTGTTTCTTCAAAACATCTCATCTATTACACAGACACAGGAATGTATACCTTGTCCTCATCAGACACAGGTGATAATTATTGGGATGAATTCTAACAGTCAAGGACAAAACACAGCAGGCTACAGCCCTAATGCCAACCAAACCAAGCCTGGATAGGCCCCTCTGCATCTGTGACAGATCCTATTGGAAAAGCACAAAAAATCCAACACTGTCTTCATCTCACCACTGGCAACTGCTGCCACTGGAAAGTGCTCAACCAGCAGAAAGCCAGCCATGTCCTACTGAACCCCATTTCCTTACTAGTCCTACTGACAGCTGAGGCAGAGCCACATCTTGAGTGCTGACCTGAGCTATGGCATGGTAAGGGGATGGCTCTGCACAAAGTGGAACCAGCCTTGAAAGATAGGGTGGCTCCCTTAGCACTCGAGGGCAACTCCCAACTCACCCCTATAAAATCCCCCTGATCTCATATTTTAGCCCCAATTTTGTCCAAAACAGCAATGTAACATCCCAAACCCTATCAGTCCATGCTCTACAGGATGTTAGCAGAAAGCCAGTTTTGGGGAAGACATATTTAAATAGCATGACCACGTGGGCATACCCTGAGCATGCCAATATGCCACAGCTAAGACTGCCTTTTCACAGAGACATCTGACTATAAAGCAGGGAACTCTGGTTTAAACAATCTCCCTTGAACCCCAGGGTTTCAAATCCATATATCCCTTATTTTGTAAGAGGAGGAAGAAAGACTACCAAGACTGATCCAAAAGTAATCAGGAATAACTGTTCGATCATCAAGGACTGACCGATGGGTACTGATTAAGTAGTCAGCCATAATCTTGCCTCCCATAATTTCTTCAAACCACTTTTGTCTGCTTGGGAGCTGTGTCATATGTAATGCAGAAGACAACAGGGAAGGATCACTTGCAGGAAGAAGAGACTGCTAGGACCTTCTAAAGTTCATTTTGGCTCAGCTATTGCAGAAGCAAGGTCTAATTTTACCTCATCCTTCTTCTGTTAGATGAAGTACCTGCTCTTTAGTACAGGCTTATGCATCCAAGTACTCATCTTAGATACATAGATATGCCTTTGAAAGGGCACAGAACAGATCCTGCCTGCAGTGCTGAGGTGTTTCACTGCTTGCACAAGCCACCAAAATGCTTCTGTAAGGCACTAATCCTACTCAAGAGGGTACTCCAGCATCATAGTTAAACACTCAATCTTCAGAACTTGCACTAAGAACAGCATATTATTAATCCACTCCATCCTTACAACTCTGCTACTTTTGCCTTTTTTCAAGTGTGCTTAACACAAAACTAAGTAGATATGAAAGAAATAAGGGGGAGGGGGGGGAAGAAGTTATAGACGATATTGTCCTCACTGCAGCATTTTTAACACAAAATTCATATGAAGTTGTTGATGAAGTATTTAGTAAATCAGATTGAAAACCTGACTGCATGGTACCATTACAGAACACACTATGTACTAAGCCACACAGGCTCATGTGGATTATGTGGCTTATCGTATATTCATTAAAGGTTCACTACAACTGTTAGCAGGACTGTTAATGGAACTATTCAGGAGAGGAAATTGGCAACCAATTCATTCTCACTAATTGCAATATACTTTCAGCTACCTTATGCAGCTGCCAAATGCCTTGCAGAAAACAGCATCTTTTTAACTGCCTAGTGTAATAACTAATAAAGTTAGGCTACCATGTTCTTATTTAACTCTTAATAATTTTTCTAATGTAATACTTGAACTATGGTGAGGTTTGGCATAATGCAGGAACAATATTAATACTGTCTTGTTATTCAGACAGAATATTTTAGCCCTTCATCTTCAGACCAAGGACTCTTCAGCATCCCCAACATGGTGGGGGGGTACATTTCACATGCATGTAGAGGACTGTGCTGAATCCCAGAGCTATGAGCATAACCCATGCAGACCCATCACTCTGCTCTAGCAAGAGAGACAAGAAATGCCATCCTTGGTGCAGAGTGGACAAGATGGAGTTAACTATTAACAGCAGGAATAAGTAATAAACCTCAGGATATTTCCAAACTCTAGGAGTAACAGATACATCGCAGAGTGACTGCTATGCTACATCACCACCACAACAGAGATACAGCATGCAGAGAGGTATGACATTCCTCAGATATTATTTTCTGGCACTAACAGACACTTTCCTCCTTTTTAGGGCATCTTAAAACAGGAGTATCTATACTGATGCAAGAATTAACAGTCCTCCCCACAACCTGGCAGTTTCTAGAGGACTTCAAGGCTAAATTGAAACCACCACCTCCCCAAGAGAGGAGTTACAGTAAGGGGGCAGAGGAGTGGGGGTCTGCATTTCAGGTTTGTTATATTTGGACATAGAACAGCAGTTACTGCACTTCCAGGCTTGACCACCAGATGAAAAATCCAGTACAGAACCTCTCACACTGTTCTGTATCACCAAGGGCTAACAAAAACAGAACACAGATAATGTTAAAGGCAGCTTAACAAAGACATACATCTGCACAAAGCTCAGGACAGATTTGTGAACTTCATAAAAATCTTCAGTGTAGGACAAGTTTATTTTTAGTTTAATGGATAAGACAGCCTTCCAAAAGAGAAAATTCAACAGCAGTTCTATGTTTAACTGCGGACAAGAGAAAAGCTGCCATCACACGCCTCTGCCTGTGTCCTGCAGAAAAAAAAAAAGCACTATTGACAGATAGGAAAGGCTTACAGGTTTTGTGGTATCAGCCAGTCTTATCTCTGCTCTACAGCCTCAATCACAAGATCAGATCAGGGATAATAAGAAAGCTTATTGAGCTAGAACCTCATGTGGGTCTTTCCTTTTCCTCCTGAAGTACATAACATGAAAAAAAAATCAGTTATTTTAATGCTGCAGTAATAAGTAGTATTTATCCACCTGCTACTGCTATGCTGAAGTCCTATACTGTAAGTATAGCTAGAGAAGTTTTCCCCAATAAAGTATTTTTATTAGAAGAATCCCAACCTAATAAGTCTTCTTATGCTAAAGAAGAATAAGAGTCTCAGTGGCTTCATCTTTAAAAAATATCTTATGGTGCTTTTACGGATTATTTTTTTTCTGTGAATCCTATAGATCAGACCCTGAACTGCTGCAGACTGGTAACAGTGAGTTTGATTTAGGCAGAGTTATGCTGACTGGACCAGCAGGGGCTATGACCATACAGGTCTCCTACTAGGATTCACTCAAGGCTTGTCATTGCCAAAACATTAAATGTTTGTTTTCTATCAAATCAGGATTCAGCTTGACCTGTTCCATCACTGCTGAGGATTAAGTACATTTGTACTGTATCCATCTGTCACTTTTGAGACATTCCAGTACCTGTCTGCAATAGGCAGAGTTTTATTGGAACTGCTACCAGAATACGCAAAGACAAGAATCAGACTTTTTAAATATTTAATTATCTAGTATTGCACAGGCTGCTGAGGATTTAGAGGAAATTATGCTTATGGCTCATATGCTAATACTGGAGGAGTTTTTCATAACAAAGTAGTCCTAAGGAAGAAAGAAAAAAAAGCCCAAACCAGCCACCCCCTACTGAAGGCTGGCTGAACATCACCACCCAGCTGACTCCATTTCCCATGACAGGGCCTCCATCCAGGTACAGTGAGCAATGCTGTTCCATTCCTAAGTCTTAAGAGCTACATCTCAGTCACTCTTCTGTTTCCTTCTGTTCAGTGCAGGGACTGGTCCAAAAGTGGTTCTAAACTCTTCAGGACAGAGTTTCAGACAGTGCTGAACTGTATCCATTCCTCAATTAGATACAGGTTGCTTAAGTTTCTCATTCCTTCATGAAGAAGGAGACACCTTTTG
>VZTV01088680.1:0-14450 GCA_013400875.1 Anhinga rufa | reverse complement strand
GAACGAAAGGCTGGAGAGCAGCTTGTATGATAGCCTGTCCAATATACTACCACCATGATCTAACAGTGGCCTGAGAAGAGATGTGAGTGGCCCATTCCCTGTTCATTTGTGTGAGGAGCCAAGAACTTCTATTTTGCATTGACACCAGCTGTAATAATTGTGGTGATGCTCAAAACAGCAGTTACCCCCGCTGTTGGGTCATTATTCCCTGAGAAACTTTCTTTCCAAGTCATGACCTGGGCAGGTCAGAGAGCAATCCAGGTGTTAACAGTTCTCCAGGAGGAATGCACCTTTCACTGATTTCTACAATCCCAGTGGATGCACTTTTACAAGCAACTGATGTTGAAGGAACATATAGTTACTGCCTCATTTAATCCAAATTCAGTTATCTTAGACACATAAGTAAAAGTGTTAATTATCATTTCAGTACTTTGGGGAATTTTTGTCCCACTCTCCTCCTGAATCCATTTGTCTTGTACTTGCAAGTAAGCATTTTCAATTGTCTTTGTTAGATCCTTCTCTGAGAGAAAAAAAACCACTTTCTAGTTCAAGTCTGCTCTGAGCACCAATAAACTTAGCATGGAGTCTTTTCACCAAGTCCTTTAAGTGACTTTTCAAAGTTTTGTAGTGTTTTTGCCTTCCCTATGGAATGAAATGGACAACTATGTCCAAGAAAGGAAAAGTAAAGAGTATAATTGTATTTAGAAAGTCAGATTCCTGTTTGGCTGACCATCAAGTCATCTTTAGAGATGAACAGTGTGATGCATTTTAATGGGGTGATAAATTGATATATTAGTAGATACATGATCCTCATTCATGTCAAAAGCAGCTTTTTTTCAGCAGATGTCCTATTTTCAAAAGCCGATGCCTCACAAAAATACACACCAAATGTGCACATACATCTCTTCTCATCTGACATAATGAATTAGCTTGTGAGCAATGTTTTTTCTGTGCAGTCTTTGTACACGTAACGTGTATGTGGTCTTTGCAAAGCATGCATTGGTACAAACTTCTGAAAACCTACCTTGAATGTCCAGCCTACCTTCTAGTTTCTTTTCCTATGTTCTTAATGTTGTTTCTTAAGCTATAGACCCAGGAATACTAGGTCAACTCTTGCCTGAAAGTGTAATCACCCTTCTAACATTTAGCACTGCTCGTTTCCTTAGGGCAAGTGTATGTTGAGGCAATTCTCAGTGCTGAGAAGCTAGAGGCAGGTGACCATGGACCATTTAGTTTCTTTCAGCCCACTTCCCTTGGTTGTTTAGCTGGAGAAAGGTATGAGCCAAACTGGCTGAGTTGTGCTGAGTTGTGCTCATTGCTTAGAACTGGGCCCCATGAACAGCACAAGACACACAGCTCGTGTGATCATCTTCTCAGCGGTTTGCCTTTTTCAAGCTGCTGCAGCAGGTCTCTGTGCCCCAAAAAGCCCTGCTGAGGAAAGCCACGCTAGCAGAGGGCTGAAGAGGATACAAATCAGCCTTTGAGATTTAGAAAGAAAACCATATATGCCAATGAGAAGTGTTTCCATTTGATTAAATATCCACTAACTGATAAGTCTGCAGGCTGCATCCTCATTTCCTGGTGGTAGATCCCATGGCCCAGTCCCCCAGTGGAAATGATTCAGAGTACTGTATCAGAAAATTGCTTTGATGAGTCACAAGTTTACCAGTTTGACTTTAATAGAAAAAATGCGAGAAAGTATTTGAGTTATGATTGTGCTGGGTTTTTAAGAATGCATGAGTGCAGTTTCTATTCTTCACATTTAATTCAGGTTTTGAGAACAGAGAATAGTATGAGAAATATGGGCATGATTTACTAGTTGCTTCAGAACAATGATGAAAATGCAAGTGGTGTACCAATGATATATTAGCAGAAGAGATTCAGTCATAAATAATAAAGAACACCTCTGAAGGTGACACAGATTCCAGTTGTAGCTCAAATATTTGATGATCTTCTGAAAACTGTTTATGTTTAGATTTAAGAATGGATATAAAATTATACTCCTAAAATGTAATTAGCAATATCTCCTTATGGAATTACAATTTATCTCTTAAATATGAATGTATTGCTAAAGAAATGCGTCAGACTGACAGCATCAGACTACAGCTTCCTGGCACTGTCCCGGCAGTTTATCTTGGGATTAGTGGAGAAGTCTAAGAGTCAGTCATTGGCCACTCTAGTTATTGCTATTCTTCTGGAAATCGGGAGCAACCAAAAATACAGAGCCAAAATGACTAGTTCGTTTGAGTGTCTTGGTGGCAAGTTCAGCTTTTGTGACAGTCTCTGAAAGGTCTTCTGACACATTTATTTTTGTAGACCTTTGCATCCACACAGAAATATAGTTGAGTGGGGTTTGTAGACTGTGTTTGTTGATCCTGAATTTCAGTCCTGAAAGTTGAAGACACATCTGCTAGGTGTGTTCATATCAACTCCACCATGCTTGCCCTTGGCTGTGACACTTGGGAGGTTGTGTGAAGGTGTGCAGCTAGGTCCAGCATCCACTCTAAGCACTAGATTTTCTGTGCAGGCTTCCTGGGAAGGCTAGATTTTGTGCTTGCACAGCAAAGTCTTATGCAGATAAATCAGAATCAAATAAGCTGTTTCAATTAGATAGTAAATTTTCCTTAACCTGGGGACAGGCATCTGTTCTCTTATGTGACCAACAGTTTAGAACTTTGATCTGTTTTTTCAAGTAGTAAATCTACAAAAGCAATATTCCTGAGGGTCACCAAATGTAGAAGGTAGCAAGTTCTGATTCCTGCAAAGTCCAGTGACTTGGAAGTAGTCAAGAAAGTCAAAGTTCTTCATGGAATACCCATTCTTGTCACCTTTTTCTATTTTTAGATTATTTGCATGTCTCAACACTGCAAGACCAGTACCTAATTTATTACCTTCCAGACTTCTGACCATTTGAGAGGCAGAGAGCTCCTTTTGTTCCCTACTATTTTTCTGTACGAAAGGAGCTCTGTTAAACCATAAAAGAATAAAACTTTAGTGATTAATAAAAACAAGTTTGCTATGCAGCGAAGTCTATTTTAAGATGTTATACAGCAGGTGAAAGGTTGTTGGGAATATAATATGGTATAATCCTTGCTTTTAAGGAAGATATGGTAGAATAACAGTTTTTCAGGAATCAAACCATCAACATGGCAGCTAAAATGGACCAGAAAATTAAGCCTGTTTGTGGCATTTACCAAAAACCTGTGCTTCGGCACCTGGAAAACATTTCCCTAAACAAGTAAGCCAAATCTCTGAATTTAAAAACTTGTGTTGTCCATCATCATGTCATATAAGGGAAATAACAGTTCCTTACAAGTTTACCTGAAATATCATATACTTTTTTCATAATTTCTTGTGCGTGTGTGTGCACGCATGCACACATGCAATTAAACAGCAAATTCTGCACTTTTCTTGCACTTAAAACAACCAGATGAGAGATACTGTTGTTAAGAATTGTGGACTTGTCAAGCGCTAATTATTGAAACGACAACAAGACTAGTACCACAGTGTAAAGTGACAAGGAAAAAGCTCTATGCCTAATTCTTAGGCCTACGCTCCTGTTTTCATGCCGTGCAGCTTCCTGAAGTCTTTAGTTATTCAGACAAAATTCACACCTGAATATTAATGAGAACATGATATCCTCACCGTTACAAGTGTTCAGACCACAAAACTATTTTATTCTGAATGTTTAATGGATAATCATTCATCATCTCTTTGTGATGATTCAAAATGCGACTACATGGCAAATGAATTCTGCAGTGTTTGGTATGGTGTCAAATAAACTATGTTCTTTAGATCTTCTAAGGAAAATGGAGCATGGGCCGAAATTTCTGCTGTAGTATATCTTTATAGTTGGTAGAGCTGCTCAATTATTGTGATCTGCAATTCTTGAACAGTCAGAATTATCTATAAGCTCACCGAACAAAGATTTATAATCAAAGTGCATCTAGTAGAAACCTGACAGTGTCCAAGGTTTGCACGATAGATGGACTTTGAGCTGGAGTAAAATTTCCTGAACCTTCTTTTGATATGTGCAAGCTTCTTAGAAGAAAAAACCCTGACTACTAATGCTCAAAAAACCAAAAGCTTTTCTTGGCTTAATTCCTGGTGAGCTAGTTGGCATAAAATCAACTTTTCATGACTTACTGTAATGATGGAGTTACTCACTGCATAGGTTTATTCTAATCACAATTCTCTGCAAGATTCAATAGAGCTTGATATGTTTGTGAGCTTTCCTGGAGCAAAGCTTGCATACCTTTAGCCTGAAGTACTGCAGGAAGGACAATTTGGATTATAATCTTGCAAACAGGTCTGTTTGGCTTCTGTTTCTGATGAAGTTTGGTAATTGTGTTTTTGCAGCATAAAATTCATACACATGCTCTGCTGCTGGATTTGAGGCCACAACTGTATATTGCAGTTATATAATTTGTAATATATAATTTTGCCTCCAGACCTGAAGTGACTTCTTTGGAGAGAATGATTTCTTTGGCATATGAGGTTAAAATTGCCAGAATTTTCAAATACAGCTGCTCGTAGACTTTTTAAGGCTTTGAACCTTGGGTTTAGCATATCCGGTTTCAAAGGTGAGCGCCCCTTGTATGTTTAGTTGCACAGTATATTTGGAGAACCTCTGATAACATTTGTACTGGAAAGATCCTAATAGATCTGCTGAGAATGCCAAGATGAACAATCTAGGGAGAAAGAGTGAGGAGAACTGTGCTGGGTCTCAAATATGTTCCATTTATCAAGTTTGTGAACTTCAATGTTAAAGTGTTCATATATGAAAGAGAAAGTATTGCCGTAAATATACTGCAGAAATTCACACTATCACTCTTATCCTGATGGGGAGTGGAAGTTTCTTCAGATCTGTTTGTTCCAGCCAGACTTTTATGTTGCTGCTATGGTTATGAGATCTGCAGCCTCTACGTTTCCTTGAATTAATCACCTTGCAGTTAAAATCCCTCATCAAGATTGCATGCCAAAAATGGCAATAAAAATAATAATAAAAAACTCCAGCAACAAACAAACAAACCTGAAGAGACTGCAGCAAACCATTAAAACTGAGATGATTCAAAATAAATCTTTAAGCTTTCCCAGTACCCAGTCAGAATGAAGAAACTTTGTTTTCTTGCCAGCTATTTCTATGGCTTATTCACTGTCATACCCAACTGTTTCACTGTTGTCAGTTTTTTACCTTCCCAGTTTGCCAGTCCAATTCATTGCAAGGCGTATAGCAACTTGCCAGAGAAGTCTCCAGGAGTATAGCATACTGAATCTGTCTGTTAGCCACTGGGTCACCTTACCATATTGACACCTGCAGAGCAAACAAGGTACTAGCTATTCGCATATATTTTGGGAATACAATCTTCAGATTGGATTTTGGCAATACAAGCTGCATTTATCTAGCGGCCCCAACTTTATTACTCTGATTTGAATTGACATGATGTTATATTTCTGAAGAAGTGATTTAGGTGCAGAAACACAGTTGTAGTGCCATGAGACACCGGATCCACTGAGATATCCCTGTCGGGCCAGCAGATAAGCACAGGACTGGCAGTAGATCCATGCCTTCAGGAGTGATAGGGGCGATCTGTAAGGGATCTAAAGAGGTACTGGCTGTGTGTATTCAGACAAGAGAATTCCACCTTAAATGCCATTAAATTAAGGGTCTTGATTAGATCAGAGTCAAGTTAGGTGCCAGAAGTGTCAAAAGCATTAGGAAAAAACCTCCTGGTCAGAGTTTAGTATAGTTGCTTCTGGGCAGTGCTGTTTTGCTAAAAATCCTTCAACAGGGTTGTGTATGCGTGCAGTGCAAGGCCTCTGTGGGGATTTGCATGTGTGCTGCCTAAAGCTTCAGTTCGCAAATGAATTCACAAGTGTAGGATTTTAATTTGACACATAGTCACAGACTTGAGATATTGCCTTTAAAAAGGGGTCTCTGTGGAGGAACTTGTTTTCATTTCCATTTACAGAATCAGAATTAATGAACTGAAAGTGTTGGTAGGCATTAATGAAAGGTGCTTCTGTTAGAGCGAAATAAAAAAAAAGACAGCTTCCATGCAGAAGGATAACGCTTCAGTTTTAACTTCCTAGAGGAATTTACAAAGCTGCTATTAGTACTGTATGGACTGCCTTCCTCTGGGTGCTGTACATACAAATAAGAAAATGTGGCCCCTGCTTACATGAAAAGTAAGCAGCGTGTACAAAAATGGAGGAAAGATACAGCAATGAACAAATAAGCAACTGGAATTTAACAGGCACCTTGCAAGTCACACTCCTTTCCCTCTTAGTGTGTGGAACACTTCCATGAGAATGGATTCATGGGCTTTCTTGAGGAAAGATATTCTATGAAGCAACTTAATGTGATGCTGAGAGGTGTTTCACACAGATTTGGATGGAAGTTTTGGGCCCAGGTGACTCAGCAGGAGAAAATTTAACAGCCTAGAATGTCAATGAGATAACTGCCTTCCACAGTGTTTCTTTGAAATTTAAGTATTCAGCTTCTTGAGGTTTATAGAAACAACAGATGGAAAAAGAACGAAGAAAAATGTAAGTTATTTAGTGGGCTTTAGATGGAGAGAAAGAGCTGGTTTAAAAGCATATGAAAATCATAGGAATGAAAGGGGGCTTTGGGAGGAGAAATAACTGACTTGAGAAATATAGAGGTTACAGTGATCTTGGAAATGTTTTTTGTAAAGTATTAGTTAAGGTTTTCAAGATGAAAAACTTCTTTCCATGCGAAATAAGATATGAGTCTTGAAAAGTCTTAGAAAATTGTACCTTAAATTAAAAACACAACACTCCTGTTGATGTGCGTTTTTGCAAGTGATCACTTTCCGGTACTCAGGTACAATGCTGCTTGCTGTAGTCAAACACACAGACCTTTTTTTCAGTATATCACCTTTTCTAGAGGTGGAGTTCATAGTTAACTGAGCATATAAAAATGACTTTGTGAACCCTAAACAATCTCCAGAGCAAATATTTTTTATTTGGTTCAGCAAGGGAGAGTAGTTACAAGAGTATAACAATGAGTGAAACCCTGTATGTTGTGATATAGTTTCTTTAGGCTTGTACTTACCCTTTCTTTATTTCACTCTAAAACGAACATGACAGGACGCAGCCTTGAGATCACTGAAATGACAAAACAGGGCAATCTGTTTTAAAAGAATTGACATTACTAAGGAAGTCAAATCCAATAAAGGATCAACCATTTTTTTTCTCTATTAGCTAAAACAGGAAGGCATTGTGGTCAGTGCTAGTGGTCTCTCTCTGCAAGAAACGTGTAATTGAACACGGAACATCAGCGTTTCACAGACACATAGGAGATTAACAGCCCCAAAAATTAATTGTATCCCCCACTTAGATGGGTTAGTGCTGCATTTATCTTGTCCTTTGGCACAGAATGATCCTGAGGATGTCACTGGACTTGATATCTGCTTCTTGTATGACAGCTCCATATCTCTGAGGGTGTTGTCCAAGTGCTTCTTGAACATCGCCAGGCTGGGTGCCGTGACTGCCTCCCTGGGGAGCCTGTGCCAGGGCTCCGCCACCTTCTGGGAGAAGAACCTTTCCCTAATACCCAACCTAACCCTCCCCTGGCACATCTCCCTGCCATTCCCTCGGGTCCTGTCGTTGGTCACCAGAGAGAAGAGATCAGCGCCTGCCCCTCTTCCTCCTCCCCTGGTGAGGAAGCTGCAGCCCGCCATGAGCTCTGCCCTCAGCCTCCTCTTCTCCAGGCTGAACAAACCAAGGGACTTCAGCCGCTCCTCGTACAGTTTCTCCTGTAAACCCTTCACCAACTTCATGATCCTCCTCTGGACACTCTCCAGCAGCTTTATACCCTTAATGTCCTGTGACGCCCAACACTGCACCCAGNCTCCAGAGTGTCAACAGCTCCTCCCAGTTTTGCATCATCAGCAAACTTCATTAGTATTCCTTCAAGTCCTGCATCCAAGTCATTAACAAAGAGATTAAAGAGTACTGGGCCCAAGATGGATCCGTGGGGAACCGCACTAGTGACTGGCCGCCAGCCCAATGTAACCCCATTTACTGTGACCCTTTGAGCGCGACCCATCAGCCAATTGCTCCCCCACTGCACTACGTGTTTATCCAGCTGTGTGCAGATGGATAAACATCCATTTTGTCCAGGAGAATACTGTGAGAGACAGTATTGAAAGCTTTACTGAAATCCAGAAAGATCACATCGACTGGCTTTCCTTGGTCAGCTAGGTGGGTGACCTTGTCATAGAAGGAAATCAAATTTGTTAGGCAGGACTTTCCCCTTGTGAACGCGTGCTGGCTAGGAGGAATGACTGCGTTGTCTTTCAGGTGTTTTTCAATAACTCCCAGAATAATCTTCTCCATAATTTTGCCAGGCACAGTAAGTTTCTGTTAAATAATTTTACAGTCACAGAAGTGACCGGGGTTATCCCTGTTGCCCTTCTTGAAGACTGGGACAATGTTTGCCAGCTTCCAGTCAAGTGCACCTCCCCAGATTCCCAACAGTTTTTACAGCTGTACATTTCCTTCCTGTACGGCATCTGCTGTAAATGGTATTGATATTAAAGATATTGTATAAAGATATGCAACAGTGCAATAATGTAATGGCATAATAATACCATTCTTATATAATGGTTTTAATACTTCGCCAGCATTAGAGGATGGCATTTTACCAGTTCATTTGGCTCCGTGATCTAGGCTTTGAAATCTGAGTGTAAGTTTTTTGTGTTTTTTGTTTCCCTAAGATGGAAATATTTTCCTTAGATGCATTTATCTTGTCTAGATTACTAAAGCATTTCTGTCCAGAATTAACTGCCAGCAAGGGCCAGTGTTAACTTTTTGACAGGTGTGAGGGTATAAGCTTATTATAAAATACCTACAGTCCATCATTGATCAAAAGACTACAGCTTTCATCTGTAAATACTGGGATGAATAAGCTGATGGCATTACATCTTGATCATCTCTTGATTTCACACTGCATACCTGTGGTGTGTTTGGGGTGCTTATGCTTTCTTCACATCTTTGAAGGAGATAAGCTAGCAAGTGAACTAGTGGGTACAGAGCGCTGAACCTCTGTATTCATAACAGCAACAGCTTCTACTATTCTCTTTGCATTGTTATCACCCTTAGTAGTCATAAAATGCCAACATATAAGGGTTATGGTCTGTATTTCTAGGGATGCATGTGTTGAGATCAATATAAAATTTGAACTATAGTTCAATGTACAAGAACAAGAGGAGGATTGAGGTAAAGCCAGTGAAATGCCTTCTCATGCAGAAATTTTGGAATAAAATACTGATTAGATTTCACACCCTAGGCTGGATTTTCTTTATTTTATACATAGCATACCTAATATCCTGTCTGTGAGGTGTACAAGGAGAGAATATACATGTATCTGTATGCAGCTCTTTTAATGCTGGAGAAAGAACTACTGTAAGGCAGCAGCAGTTATTCTAATACTTTACGACACTTTACAGTTTTAAATTTTCTTTCCTCCTACTTATTTATTAATCACTTCTGAGTTAAATCTCACAGGCCATGTACATAACAGGAAAGAAATAACATCCTCTATGTAGACCGATAACTGCCCAAGCAAACTGAAAAGAGTGGTTGAAAAGACATTTACAGGACTTTTCTTTACTAATGATTCAGAAAATAGAAAAGTTTCAGGCCATACTTATTCAAGAGAGCACTCAAGCTGTTTTAAGTAGGGTATATTGCTGAGTCAAGGTCTTTGCAGTGAATTAGCAGCTGCGGTGGCAAGTAAACCTTTCAATGCCAATTTCTACTTAAACAGTCTCATTGTGGATCATGCTCATTCATTCTTTAAAGAAAAATATTCAAATGCCTCCTGTTCCAGATCGGTATGGCTTCATCTAGGTGTTACTTCCTAAAGATATGTTACCTTTCAGGCAACATCTGCTCAAACTTTCATTGGTAGAAGGCATTGGGGTCCTTCACTGTCTGTGCAGGCCATCTCTTTTGACTCTTAATGGGATGCTTGAGCCTGAAATCAAATATAGTTATCAAAGATGGTAAGGTGCAATCGACTGCATGAAGTACCTTTGCATTTTGAACATGAACTCCCAAGTCTTGTGTCCAGTTCACTTTGGTGTTTGGAAGCATTTACTTTCAAATAGAAACCTTATATGCAACAGAGAATGATCTTTTTTGGAAATTAATTACCGTTCAGTTCCTAAGACATCTAAGTATCAGGATAATTATAGGAATTTATAACAGGCATTAATTTTCATCATGTTGGTGTGGCGTCTGCATGTACACATAAATCACTCTGCTGTTGGGTATAGTGTGGCTTGTGAAAAAGCAGCTGTAGAAATTCAATAGTTTCACAGTGAAGGTTTGTTTTCATTGATGACTTCTGAAAAATGCAAATCTCTGTGAACTCTTAGTTTTGCCATGTTCCTGAAAGGTGAAGATTTGAGATGGAAATTCATCCCATTGCTGTGTATCTCAAAATACTCTAATGCAGGGCTTACTTTCTCAGCAAGGCTGTGTAGGTGGTTTGGTGTCCCGTGGTGATGCAGGCAAACTGCTACACCCTTGTCGGCGCTATAGGGATCATCTTGGAAGCAACCCTTGATAAGATCAGAAGGCAGTTTGCCACAGTGTTTGTGATTGCCCAGGCCCTGTAGATTAGGTTACCATGTGATTTATGTCTAATGAATTGTGTTTTGTAAGAATTCAAAAGATATGTAGCCAGTTTATACATAGCTACTATTCTTGCGTTACTGGGCAGATTTCCCACCTCCAAGCCTTGCATACTTATGCAGCTGGAAATCATCTTGTCTTTTTTTACAGAAAATGTGTATCACAAGAATGAGGTGGATATCTGGGACTCCTCTGAGAGCAGAAAGCTTGTTGCTGTGTGGCTGTCATAACCTGCCAAGATAATGATCCTTTGGCTACTGTATTATTTTTATTGACATACCTTCCATAGTTATTGTTTTGCATTAAATGAATGCTTATCTTGCTACAGCTATACCTTAACTTCTACTCAAGGGATGCCATGAGCTGCATCAGTTCTCCTTACATACAATTTGAAACAACTTATTTTCTCCATTTTTGACTTGTCATCCCCAATGTGTTTTTCCTAACATGAAGGGCACAGTGCAACTTGTGCTGATGTCAAGGGAAGGTGTCTAGTTAGACTATCTTCCAGAAGCAGTGGTTCAGGACAGAAATATAAGTCATTATTTTCTTCTGAAAATTACTTCCCCTGAGGTTGGTAACTTTTTGGTCTTAGTTCTTATTGCCTAATTCTCATATCCTATTTATGGCCAGTGAGTTCGCAATTCATTTCTAAAGATCAGATGAGGTCAGTGGCTAGCCATCTCCTAAGGGGTTGGGAGTAAAACTTGCTGCTTTACATGTCCATGAAACTCGAAGGTTGAGTGAAATGTGACCTACTTTTTTTGAATTTGCATCATTTTAATACATGAGATTCCTCAGGAAGTTGAATTCATGATACACGTTAAGTATTATGCTGAGTGAAGGGAGACATTTTAACAGAGATCAGCTAAATTAGAAATTGGAATTGGTCTGTGGAAAGCTTGATGAGGCTTGGGGTAGAAAGAATTGGCAATACTTAAAAAAAATAAAAGAAAGCCAATAGGGAGACATCAGACTACACTAAAGTGAGAAGGAGGATGTGACTACTCCCAACTGTACCACCACACTGTGTCTTGCTTACCAAAGGTTTGGAGCCTGTGCCTGTAATCCGAAGGCTGAAGGTCACTCACCTGCCAATAAGAGTTTCTAAACTTATGACAAATTATATACTTGAATAACAGAAAACTTCTTTCAAACAAATTCATTACTTTGCAACATACAAATGATAATCCAAAAAATTACCCTGAATCTTTAGTTCTCCGCTTGTATATAACTACCACACTTACTGACAATTACTGAAGTGCCGTATCTTTACACTATAGTGTAAAGTAGTTTTTTCCAACAACATTATAGTGGTTGCCTCTTGAGAGGTCACATGAATTAATGCTTCTATAGAAGATGGTTTTTACAGTATGATAAAATAACCTCTTTTCTTTTATATTATTTTTTAAAGTTTTAAAGTCAGTCTGGCTGTAGTTTTAAGTATATATATTTTCTGTCATCCTGCCTGTACGAATGTACTTAACTGATGAACATATAGAAAAATGGGTATTCTTGGATATTTTCAAACTTTTCATTATGTCTGTTTATATAGCAGGCACTGTTTAGGGTTATAGTACTGTCAAACAGCATTGTTTCCATATCTGCTGTTTGTCTAGTGCTACCTTCACACAGCTGCTGAAGGCACAGTCATTGAAATCAGTTTGATTTTAGAGAGTGTCGGCAACCCACTGCTGCAGCTCCCCCATGCCCTCTCACACTGCTGAGTGAAGGAGGTTAAATGGTTTTCTTCCATCTTTTAAAGCATGTTAAAAATTATGCAGTCTTCTGAAAGAAGGTCCTATTTAAATCTGGCTATTTCATAGTGAAAGTAAGAAATTTGATTTTTATTTGAAGCTTTTATAAAAGTGTTGAATTGATTGGTTGCAAGCGTGATTCATTTTGGATTTAGCATAAGGACGGCTGTGGAAGTTGGGCTGCCCTCCTACCTTCTCTTTTTCTGGACAAGGACACAGGAGGTTATGTGTTCTGGGCTGCTCTGAATAACTAAGATGTGACTTTTTTTCTCAGCAGTAGACCTGCTGAAGAACTTAAATGTATGTTTTCAAGAAAATTCCAACATTAAAAATTATTCTGAAAAATAATGGAGTATAAATATTAAAAAAAAAAGTTGATAAAGGTCAACCTGACCAATTTATTTAATGAGTTACCCAGTATTTTTCTAACTTAATTTAGACTTTAAATTTTATCTGAATATTAAATGTATGCTTTCTTATATACATATAAGAGACATTTACACATGAGAGACGTTGAAGATTGCCCTATATAAAGACTGTTGAGTGTTCTCTCCTTGTGCTCCTTTTTCAATTGCCTATAATTTTACCAGTGTCTGCCGCTTGGGGATGGAATTTTCTATACTTGTGGTCTGCTCCATTATTGTATCAGGTCTACTTTGCCCTGCAAAAAAAAGGTTCAGAATGAGACAAGGGAAAGTAATTGCTTTTCAGTGTTAAAGATTTCCTTTGAAAATTTTATAGTACTGCTATATTTTAGAGCAAGGACTTGACATTTCATGAGAAGAGAGAAACGCCTTTTATATTCTGCTTAGAAACGCACACAACTTGGATAAAGTTGCAGATATTTGAAAGTTATGGTTTGCACATGCTCAAAGATTCTGCTTAATTTTCAGGTGGGATACTTCATTTTCTCTAAGTAAACCTGAGTTTCTTGCAGTTCTGAGTTTGACTTATTTTCCATATGTTCAGAATTGTAACTTTGAGACTGGATTTTCTCTGGAATAGCTTCCTTAAGCATTCAGGCAGTATGGAAGATGAAGGCACTTGATTTCAAAATACAGGAGACAAAAATTCTTAATGGGCTGAAGGTGGAAGGCGAGGAGAATATATTGGGATGCAACTGAGTTGAAAGGACAATGAAAATAGCCATTACTGGAGAATCAGTTTTCTGTTTCTATATTTTCTCACCATTCTGTACCTTCCAAAACACTGTCAGTAAACTTCATCCAGCTGTTCCCAGTCACACTGTCACTGCTGTGGGAAGAAGACGAGTGTTATGCAGATTCTTTAAGTAGTGGTCCCTCTCGGATACCTGAACATCACAGAAGTCCTGTTTGACCATTGTCCTCAATTAAGAGTCCCATTCGTTCCTTCATATAAGGACCAGGTTGCTTGTTTACATTCAGGTTATTGGAAGAGGCAGGAATGGCCCTGATACATTACCATTAATAAAATTTCCACCTAGAAATAAAAAATAGGAAAAGTGGAGAGTTCTTTGCATTCTGTGTGGTTGCCAATGGCATGAGTCTTCTGCAAGCTTGAGTCATGCACATTCTGTATCAGGGCAGAAAGATAAGGAGGGTATTTTACTGAACTTAAGTAAAGCTGCTAACTCAATTTACATGTTTATAGTAGACATTTATTTGTTGCTAACATGAGCATGGTTGAGGCCAGCTAAAACTGTATTCTCATTTTGCAAGTTTGCTAGTTAGAGAGAAAAAATTGGTTTCATTCTCAGCTCTGGCTTTTTTCTTTCAGGAAAATCAATATTTTGAACAATTAATTTCAGTAGTTGTTTTTTGCAGATTGGTGTTGCTCTTTGGGGAATTGATGACATAAGAAATGTGATACTCTTCCTCCTTTTTGTAACATTATGACAAATTTCAAGAGTTTTTCACTTGTTCTCATTGCCAAGCAAGAAAATGGAAACAGTAAAGTCGTACTATTAGCTGACAGATTTGGGAATTTTAGATTAATATTTCAATTTTCCAGAGTTTTCTATGTACTGGCATTTAAGGAAATTGT